>JARQWZ010004778.1:0-98133 GCA_033150135.1 Gobio occitaniae
GTGTCTTTCATCGATGTGTATCCTGGTACAGGCCCTACACCTCTCCAGATCAGACTCCCGCCCCAGGGAGGAAGTACCGTAGTGCTTCCAGGGCCCACTTTATTGCGAGACACTCCTTTTCGATAGTTGAATACCGGGTCTCCCTGGGCAACAGCTTCCTGCTCAAGAACACCACAGGTTTCTCAGCTCCGGTAGTCCCCTGAGCCAGTACTGCTCCGATCCCCTTGTCAGAAGCATCCACCTGTACCAGGAATCGCTGGTTGAAGTCGGGGCTTTGTAAAACTGGTTCAGAGCACACTTTGTCCTTCAAGGCGCTGAACGCCCCTTCGCAGGCCTCGGTCCACTCCACCGGGTTCTTCCCTGCTTTTGTCAGCAAGTCTGTCAGTGGCACTGCCAGAGTAGCAAAGTCGGGTATGAATCGGCGGTACCAGCCCACAAGACCCAGGAAGGATCGCACCTCCTTCTTCGTCCTAGGCCTAGGACTACGCCGTATTGCTTCTACCTTGCCAACCTGTGGTCGCAGTTCGCCATTGCCCAGTTGGTACCCCAGGTAGTTGGTCTCCTGCCTCGCCCACTCGCATTTAGCAACATTTAATGACAGGCCGGCTGCTTGGATTTTCTCCAGTGTCTGTCTCAGATGGTCCAGGTGATCTGTCCAGTTGTGGCTGTAGATGACCACGTCGTCCAAGTAGGCAGCTGCCCACCCTTCACAGCCCTGGAGAATGTGGTCCATTAACCGCTGGAAGGTAGCAGGCGCCCCATGCAGACCAAAGGGTAGGACAGTAAATTGATATAGTCCAACGGGGGTCCTGAAGGCAGTGAGCGGTTTGGAGTTTGGGTCAAGTGGCACCTGCCAGTACCCCTTACACAGGTCCAAGGTCGTGATGTAGTGTGCCTGTCCAATCCGCTCCAATAGGTCATCGATCCTCGGCATAGGGTAGGCATCGAACTTTGACTGGGCATTTAGCTTACGGAAGTCAACACAGACCCGCAGTGATCCATCCTTCTTTGGCACGATGACAAGTGGGCTACTCCATTCACTTGTGGAGGCCTCGATGACGCCCAACTCCTTCATCATTTCAATCTCTGCCTTCAAAGGGTTCAACAGTCTTTCTGGGATTCTGTAAGGTCGCTGTCTTGACGGTGTAGAGTCAGTGAGATGGATGGTATGTTGCACGAGCTCTGTTCGCCCAGGCCTTGGCTTAAACAGTGATGGGAACTTGTCGAGTAGATCTCGTAATTCCGTCTGCTTCGGCCCGTCTAGATGGCCTAGAGTCACAGCTCCCAGGTCTCTCTGGGGTCTCATGTCAGGCACAGGCTCATCTTCCTCCTCTGCTACATTTCTCACCATCAGCGATGTCTCTGTCTCTGTAGGCTTAACCTGGACCTCCTTCCACTCCTTTAACAGGTTCACGTGGTAGGTCTGGTGAGCTCTTCTTTTGTCAGGGTGATGAATCTCATAAGTTACAGGTCCCATTTTCCTCACGATTGTATATGGGCCTTGCCACTTGGCGAGTAACTTGTTCGTTGAAGTGGGTAACAAAAGCAGCACTTTCTGTCCCGGTTGGAACTGACGCAGTCTGGCATGTTGGTCGTACCGTTGTTTCTGCCCCACTTGTGCTTCTTGAAGATTCTCCCTTGCTTGTTCTCTGTACCTCTCTAGCCGGTCTCTCATCTCCAGGATGAACCTCACAATGCTTCTCTCCGCTGTGTCTGCTGTCTTCGTCCAGGTTTTTTTTAAGATGTCCAGTGGTCCTTGGACTTGCCAGCCATACAGGAGTTCAAAGGGTGAGAACCCAGTTGAAGCCTGAGGTACCTCCCTGTATGCAAAGAGAACGAAGGGGAGCCATTTGTCCCAGTCACGGCCAGTGTCTGCGACAAACTTCCGCAGCATGCCCTTTAGCGTCTGATTGAACCTCTCCACTAGTCCGTCTGTCTGCGGGTGATATGGACTGGTCCTCAGTGCTGTGATGCCCAGTTGCTGTTGTAATTGTCTCATCAGGTGGGAAGTGAAGTTCGTTCCCTGGTCTGTGAGGATCTCGTCTGGGATACCTACCCTGGAAAACAGCTGGATGAGAGCATGAACAACCTTTGGTGCTGTGATGGTGCGAAGTGGGAAGGCTTCAGGGTAGCGGGTGGCATAGTCGCAGATGACTAAAATGTATCTGTGTCCTGCACTGCTTTTTTCTAGTGGTCCCACAATATCCATGGCGATGCGACGGAAAGGGGTGGATATGATGGGTAAGGGTTGTAATGGGGCCTTACCCCGCTGACGCACAGCACTGGTCTTTTGACATGTGGAACATGTAGTGCAGTATGTGTGAACGTCAGTGTACATGGTAGGCCAGTAAAACCGTGAACTAATGCGTGTATATGTCTTTTGTTGTGCTAGATGTCCTGCCCATGGAATTGTGTGTGCCAAATGTAAAACAAGAGGTCGACAAGACAGGGGCACTATCACACGTAAAACATCAGCAGATTGCACATACAATACGCCATCATGAATAACATATTGTTCATCAGACATTTTAGAATTTTCTTGACCTTCAGCTTTGGCAAACAAAGGTTTTAATGTTTCATCTTCCCTTTGTAACACAGCAATGTTTTCTGGGACTTGCCAGCCATGAACCTCAAGACCCTCCGTGGAGAGCTTTGGGACTGGAGTACCCAGGTATTTCATTAATCGTCGCTGTCGACGTGTTTTTTTTGGGCCTTTGGTCCCGCCCTGCAACAGACTACTGTCCAAGTCTGGCAGAGGCTGCAGACCAACCTTGGCTTGGGCTCTTGTCATTACTGGAAATGAACAAACTGGTGACCTGTCATTCACAACATTGATGCCCTGGTTTCCCTTCTCATTGACCAGTTCACTCAAAATTGGGAGATCTCTCCCCAAAATCATGTCTGCCGGTAACGAAGTGACTACCGCTACATTCAAGAGATACATTTGCTCTTGCACCCCCACTAACACTTCTGCTTTGGGATATCGTTTTACATCCCCATGCACACATTGTATGTCAGTGGTATTAGCATAGTCAACATTAGAACCAAGACATGACTTAATTAGTGAAAGTGAGCTACCAGTGTCCAGCATTGCTTTTATCGAACGTCCATTCACTGTAATGTCCAAAAGCATATTGTTGCATTGCCCCACCCCTACAGAGTCCATCTCATTGTCCTCTTCCCTAGGAGCATAGCAAAACCCTGTCAGCTTTGCCTTACGCGCCGGGCACACAGCAGCTTTATGCCCCGGTTGCTGACATGAGAAGCAAATCAGTTTCTGTGGTGTTACAGTCTTAAATTCATGTGGAGCCTCTTGCGGTTTATCAGTATGTGCATGGCGTATTTTACCTTTAAACGGTTGCGTGCGCGGGCCAGAGCGATGAGCATTCGTGTACTGCTGGGCTAACTTTGCAGCTGCCAGTCCTGAGTCTGGTTCATGCTCCTTCACCCAGGTACGGCTGTCGTAAGGCAGTACTCGAAGCAGCTGCTCCAAGATGACTAGCTCTCCGATCTCCTCCTTGGAATGTAGATCAGGACGTACCCATCGCTGGTAGAGATTCCGCAGACGGTGGTATGTCTCTGTGGGTGATTCACCTTCTGGTACTGTTGCTGCCCGGAACCGCTGGCGGTAGGTCTCAGCAGAGATATTGAATTTTTGCAGCAAGGCATCCTTCAGGTGGTCGTAATCATCTGCAAGGTCCTCATCCATGGCAAGATATGCCTCCAACGCTTGTCCTGTTAGTAATGGCACCAACCGACAGCTCCACTCCCCTCTTGGCCATTGCCATGTTCGGGCCAGTCGCTCGAATCTTCGCAGATAGCTCTCAATGTCGTCCCCCGGCTGTAGGACCGGCACCGGTGTCTCTGCTCGATGTATCGGCGGCCTTGGCTGTGTCGGTGACCTGGTTGCTGCTGTGGATACTCTAGAAGGGCCAGGAGTCGGAAGTTCCATCCGCAGGCTTCCGAGGTCACTCGGGGTAGCTATAGTCGATCTGCCAGAGTGCTGTATAGATTCCCGAAGCCCTCTTAGCTCCTGCAGATATCTCTCCTCCCTCGCTTGCTGCGCATCGAGGAAGTCCCTCATCAGGCTTGCCATGCCTCCGCTGGACAATGTGGAAGGCCTACTGGTCTGCGAAACACTGGGTTTGCTCGACACTCCTGGAAGCTCTACTGATGCTGCCTCCTCTCCCTCCGATGTCATGCTGTCCCATGTCTCGTCCATGTCATCCTCCAGCTTTGCTTGTGAGCGCAGACCAGGCCTCTTCCCTTTCGGTGCTTTCTTACGGGTAGCCATCCCACCGCTGCCACCAAATGTGAAACAGTAGAGCGTTGGCAGGCCCAAACTGGGTCTCCTCCAGACTACTGTGGACGTATTACGGTTCAAAATGGGAAAAAATAAAATAAAATAAAATAAAAGATGATGGCTCAACCCGCAAGTACTCTTCAGAGTATGGTGGTGTTTATTAACAAGTGCACCAAAAATCCAATAGTCCAGCAGTGAATATATTTACAAGTGTACAGTCCCAAGAACAAAGTACCAAATCAACAAAAATAAAACAACAAAATAAATGAAAGATAGATAACTATACATTTATGTACACAAAAACTCACAAGTATCCACTATATACGGAGGGTTTCTTTAGCTCACGGCACCGCAGTAGCACGTTTGCTCGACTTGGAAAACAAGTCCCATACTGGAGTCTGGCCACTGCTTTTAAAGGCCAAACTCCGCCCCTTTTGGGGCACTACCATCCACAGGTAAAGTGTCAGGAGGTAATATCTTCTACTTTTAAATACCTTAATTTTCCTCCAAAAACCAAATGAAACAAAACCCAATGTTGTCCAATAAACCTAATAACATAATAAACCTGACAACACTAACTCACAATTCCCTTTCGTTGCCAGGTTAAAACTTTAGTATCCCCCCACATAAAGACAAGACATGGTTTCGCCGGGTTCCGGTCCACTGTCGGTGCGGCGCAGTATGATGACGTCATAACCGCTCGCCCTACAGCAGTTCGAGTTTGCCGGCCCAGCTCCCAGCAACCCGGTTACACCCACATATAACACGCAATTTAACAATAAAACATGCAACAAACAAATAGTGAGTGTGTGTGATATGTCTGGAGGGAATAACAGAAGGGAAGTATAGAATGTGGAAAAATGTCTAAGTGCTATCGGGATCGCGTGTGCACCCGCTATACCAATAGCGACATCAACAGGTAAGGGAGAGCGTGTGGTGGTTGAGTGTGTGTGTGTGTGTCAGTGCTGCCGCTTGCAGCGGTGAAGATCACTTCTTCACAGGGAACAACAATAAATTTACATGAATGAAGTGATAAGAACAAACAAACAGTCTTTTGGGCGGATTCTTCAACTTCAAAGCCGCTAGCCACTTCCGAGATTCAACATCTGTTTTTGGTTTCTCATACAATGCATACGGGGGAGCACATCCACATTGGCGCCTTGTAGATGGTTGATGGTCGAAACATTCTCCTTCCGACCAAACATTCAGCAATCGAATTCAAAAACTTTTTCTGCACGCTAACCAAAGACAGTAAAAGACGCTAACCGGAAGTTCTTGGCAGACACAACCGGAAGTCATTGGCAGAGTGAAAGGATAATGGCGGCCCGCCTATTTCACTCAGGAAACTCGTCTATACATTTCCTGTGTCCTATCTCAAGCTACTCTACTGTCAGCTCAAGCTTTTGTCAAATCTGTCATGTTTCAAAGAAACAAAACATGTCATATATATGTATATATATATTTATATAATAGGCTAGAAAAGAGACCGGCCCCCGGGTATGTCCACAATATCGAATCCGGCCCCCTTTAAAAAAAGTTTGGACACCCCTGGCCTACACAAATAATATAAAATTACAAGAGTTATAGTTTATTGTAAACATAATGTGCAGCTCTGTAGCTCACAGGGGCAAAAAAGATGTGATAGATATGTGAGAACAAGATAATTTTTTAATAATCTTTCAGTGCACAAAACTATGAGAATATATGAAACTGCAACAAAGTGCTTCTGTGCATCCCAGTTGCAGAATGATGAGCTTAAAGCAACATGTCATGGAGTCAGAGCGCGCAGTGCAGCGTGAGTGTGTGTCACGGTGTGACTTTTCCTGGGGCGGAACCATAGTGGCAAAGATTTGTTCCGTCCGGATCAAACACCACTACTTCCGGGTTCCCGTCCCAGCGCCAAAAATCAGAGAGAATCGGCGGCAGGTGCTCCAATGAACAGCGCAATCTCCGGATTGGGTGAAGGGGAAGTAGGAGGAGTACAAAGAGGGCTTCCAGAATTCAGTTGGGAGTCAGTCGTTGCAGCGGTTATACACAGCCGCAGCTGTTAGTTACGGGTCGGGCTCAAGCTGACGGTGGTAACCGCTTCCAGCCGTTGCGGCGAGAGGATCTGGGCATCTGGGCAAACAAAGGATAACACGAGGTGGATGTTGTGGACTGAGCGATCAAAGATCTGGAGAACTATAAAGAGAAGAAAAGAGACGAGGCTGAGTATAATACAGACCTAGTTTTGCATTGTGATTCGGGTGTCAAGTGTGTGTCCGATTCTGAGAAGTTACAAGCAGGACAGTTGCCGGAAGTGCTGATGAACAAATCCCTTCGGGAGAGAGAGCACAGCGGCCAGGACGCGAGCCAGACACTGGAGGAGAGAACAAGACGAGCACACGGGTTGATCAATGTGTGAGTACCCTGAGAAACTAATACAGTAACAAATTCACCGGAGGTTTATCATCTGTGAGCCTTGTGACGTTGAAAATAGGAACACGAGTGGCCCCACCGCGGAGAGTGAGCGTGGGAGAGCCAGAGACAGCGGACAGTGAAAGCCGCCGGGGTGGTGTAGCAGCAACGTCCTTCTCGTTGGTTCTTCGCTATACCAGCGCTTCAGCGATCACCCCCCCCCCCCCCCCCCCCCCCCCCTCCCCGAGATAAACGACTCGGGAAAAGTGGTCTCTGGACCTTCAGTACACCTGGTTAGTGTGTGGAGTGCCGTGGGTGAGTCAGTATCTTGACTTTGAGAGTGTATACTTGGAATCTGCTGTGTTGTGCTGTGTGTGTGCGTGTCGTCCCAAATACCATTTTCCAGGCTGACCCACTCTCTGGGGAAGGTACGATCCCGAAGCTGGCGGAGTAACTAGCCCTAACATTCACGCTGTGAACATCACCCTACTCTCTGTCTCTACGGTGGTAGCACGACCGGAGCCAAGTAAGCACTCTCTTGAATAGCCATTGATACGTGCTTGTGTCGGAGGAAATTGTGTGTGCGTGTGCAGGGCCCGAGGGGAGGAGAGGGGAACGCTCACACACGCCCGGAGCAAAGTCATACTTACCTGCATTTACCTGTGTGAAGCCATCTAGAGAAGCGCCCGATCCAGCACCACCGCCGTGGTCAAGCCCCCTGAGCCACCGCTACCACGGAGCCTGGAACAAGGAGAGAGAAACTGATGAACTGTGTTTGCGGAGTCTGTGAGTGATATCCTTTGAGCGAAGTTATACTTACCTTTATGTCAAACAAAAGTCCCAGTATTGACCCAGATCCAGCGGATGCCCCAGAGATACCGACTTCTATGATGCCGGCCCCTTGATCCATTCCTAAAGGAAGCCGTCGGAACACGCCCGAGGAGAGAGGTACCCCTGTCGCCCCCGTTCCCCAGCACTTACCCGTTATATCCCTGTGTTCAGGAGAAGGAGCGAGCCGTGGCGTAAATCCCCCGAAAGGTCCGACCTGGGAAATAGAAAGAAAGAGTCAAGTGAGCAAATAGCAGGACATGGAAGCCAGACATTGAGAAAAAGGACGAGACGACTTATCTGAGGTTCTCCTGCGGCAAGAGCCGGCGAGCTCTGAGGCGGTGTCCTCACTCTCCAGTCCTCTTGGATTTTAGCCCCTTCATTTCCCCTTCCCCCAATTTTAAGTAAATTAATAAAGACTTGTAATTTTAAACCTTACTCCAGTGTCCTCGTTGTGTCTGGTCGTCTGGGGTATCCCTGGGAACCTCCCCGAGGTGGAAACTAAGGGAGGAGCGGGACTCACGCGGTCCGCTCCAACCTGTGACATGTGCATAAAAAAGTTCACGGCATAAAGAGAAGAGATGTTGAGCGCACAAATCCTGCTCTACTATGTATATCTGTCCAAAAGTTCACTGATTATTTGTTTCTTCACAGTTTTAAAATCCGGTTATTGTGCGTGTGATGCTAATTAACAGTCCTTGTGTGTCACCCGGTAGCGAGTACCAACATCGTTCAGAAACTGCTAGATAAACTCCAGGAAGATGAGAAAATTATTTAATCTACATATCAAGTATTATAACGGCAATATATCCTCTTGGAGTGAGCTTTACCATGCTGCTGACTGTGTAACCGAACGCGACACGCAGTTTGAATGCTGAACGGAGAATGATTGACAGCTACAGCGGAGGAAAGACATGCTATGGAATGGCTTTAGATGACTTTGTACTAGCAAATCTATAGAAAACTGTTAAATTTCAATCACTTTGGGGGTTGCCAGTTGGGGACTAGTTCACCACAGATGTCCGGTTAGAGACATGAAAAAGCATTAGGGTTTCAATTTCTTTGCTCTTTATTTCCAGCACATTGCTGGTTCCATATGTTTGTCTATGTGTGTGGTCTAAAACAAAGCATACAATACATAATCAATATAACATAACAGAAACAATTAATCAACTAGATAAATGTATTGAGAGGTAACAGAAACACTTAAAGCACCATCATGTGAATAAATGAACACAAATGAATCATTATTTCAATGGAAAGGGAATATCATTTAAACAAGGGATATCAACCAAACATAATTAACTCAGTTCATCAAACAGTTAACATAAACTTCATAGTAAGTACATAAACCAACTTACTTTATACTATATACGCACACAAAGGTGAAGCAAGCACAGAGTCTGTTTGAAACACGCCATGCTGAGCTATTCACTAGCATTAATCAATGCCACCAGCTGGAGATGGGCGGAGCATAGTGTCTGCTGCTTAGACAGTGCGCTCTGACATTGGCTGATTGCCAGAGCAAGTCTCTCAGACACAACTTTCAAAATACAAGTCCCAATGGGCCTTTTTAACAGCCGCCCCCTGATTTCTAAAGACTCAGGAAATCTGCCCATTATAAAAAGGTCAAAGTCCAATTTTAGTCTGGAATCTCAGGTAGCTGTATCACCTTAGCCACAGGTCGCACATAAAACTTGTCCTTAATTCTCACTTCAACAGTCCTGATTCTGTTATCCACCCCAGGGAATACTTGAGAGATCTGCCCAATGGGCCACAGGGCTCTGGTGAATTGAGGGTCCACAATCATAACTGTAGTTCCCACCTTTATATCGGGTGACTCTACTTGCCACTTGCTACGAGTCTGAAGACCAGGCAAATAAAACTTGATAAACCGCTTCCAAAAGTGATCTGCTCGGACTTGGCTATGATGCCACCTACGTCGACTCAATAGTTCACTTTGAGGGCATATCACTTGAGGAAGGGACGAATCAGGCTGCCCCATAAGGAGCGAATTAGGAGTGATAGGATCTGGATCAGAGGCATTAGAGGAGGTATACCCTAGGGGTTTAGAATTTAAGATCCCTTCAATCTCAATGAGTGTAGTGAGAAGAGTTTCCTCTGGTATCGGCTGAGTTCCCAGAGTGACCTGTAGAGCTAGTTTCAGGGACCGGATCTCCCTTTCCCAGCACCCACCGAAATGTGGGGCATGAGGTGGGTTGAAGCGGAAGATAATCTGCTGGCTGGCAAGCTGGTCCTGAAGCTCTGGAACTAGTTCAGCAAATGTCTGTTGCAGCTCCCTTTCCCCTCCTTTAAAATTGGTGTCCTGATCAGATAAAATTTCCATAGGTCTCCCACGTCGGGCAATAAAACGCATGAGGGCCATAAGGAAGGAGTCTGCATCAAGTTTAGGCAGGAGGTCAATGTACACTGCAGGTGTAGTCATGCACTTGAACAGAATACCCCATCGCTTTTCTCATCTGCGCCCAATCTTTACCAAGTATGGCCCAAAACAGTCAATGCCAGTAGAATAAAAGTCCGGTTTGAATAGACGTAGCCTGGCTGGAGGCAGATCGGCCATTCTGGGTATCTGTGGATTTTTACGAAACTTCTGACATTCTGGACAATCTTTGCGTTGATAATGTCGGATTGCTTCCCTATCCCGAAGGATCCAGTAATTCCTACGCATTTCCGCTAGTACTCTCTCAGGTCCTGGGTGAAGCAGCTTTGCATCATAGTCCTTAATGAGAAGCGAAGTGACAGGATGATGGGGGTCAAGCACAATAGGATGCATAAACTCAGGCTCAATCTCTTCACAGCGACGAAGGTGACCTCCTATCCAAAGGAGTTGACTTGCAGAGTCAAGTTTAGGAGCGAGGCTAAGGAGTCGACTGTGGTTATCCAGTTGTTTTCCCGCTGTCAGCTGTGTCACATCAGAGGGAAAGCTTTCCCATTGAGCTTGCTGAAGGATAGCTATTTCAGCCCGTCGGAAGTCTTCAGCTGAGAGATTGGCCCCATTTTCCTTGAGAGATTCTGCAGTGGCTTTCAGTAACTCTTGAAAAGTCAGAAACTTGCTTGGATCTGGTATGGACAAGCAATGTGCAGTATTCATCAGACCACAGAATGTAGAGTTTCTTAGTTCATCACTGTCAATAAGAGAGGATGTGGGTGTAACCGGCCACTGGTCAGGTGAGAGATGAATGAATGGTGGCCCTGTATTCCATCGACTTTGTGGCCCTAGTTCTGCCAGCCTTTTACCTCTGGTGATATCATCTGCCGGGTTACTATCGGAGTCCACATAGCGCCATTCACAGTGGCTGGTAAGGTCCTGAATCTCAGTAACTCGTGTACCAACGAAAACCTTGAAACGACAGGATTCTGATTTAATCCAAGTTGAAACTGTGGTGGAATCAGTCCAAAGGAAAACTTGTCGAATGAGCAAAGTCAGTTCATTCTGCAGGATCCTGGCCAACTGGGCACCTGCTAGGGCTGCAGATAGCTCTAGACGAGGGATTGACAGATGTTTTTTGGGAGCCACTCTTGATCTGGCCACAATGAATGTGACCTCCACTTCTCCCTGCTGGTCTTCTGTTCGAAGATAAGCGAACGACCCATAAGCTGACTCTGACATGTGCCAAGGTAAATCCACAGAAGATATGGATATCTCGATGGCTGGATACCTCATCCTTCGGTGCACTACAATAACATCTGGGTAACACTATCTTTTGTAGATTACCGAGCTCCTCTGCCCATCTGTTCCAAGCATTCACTAAATCCTCAGGTAACATGGGATCATCCCAATCTCTCTTTTTGTCCCATAGTCGCTGCACTATTACCTTGGCACGTGTGATGTATGGGATGATGTACCCAAGAGGATCATATTGGCTGGCGATCACTTTATAGATGTTGCGCATCGTAACTTTATGGCACTCTATAGCACGGAGCTTATATGACAAGGTATCATTTTGACAGTTCCACTGGAGTCCAAGCACTGATGCATGATTTAAAACATTACCCTTGGCGATCAATTGCTCAGCACTGTCAGACCTGGATGCCACTGGTAAGTGACTGATGGTGGAAGGTGCATTACTGGCCCATTGTCTAAGTTCGAATCCTCCTTCTGCCAAGACACTCTGCAACTGGTCTACCATGTGCCTTGCTTCATCTACAGAGGGCAGACTTTGTAGGTAATTGTCGACATAAAATCCCTTGTGTACAGCATCATGTACCTTTTCACCAGGCTGACTGTTTTCCAGGACATGCTTTTGCAGAGCAAAGACAGCGCAACATGGACTACTAGTGGTCCCAAAGGGAAGGACTTGCCATTCATAGACTCTGGGCTGCACTTCTCTTTCTTGATCTCTCCATAAGAAACAGAGAAGGGGTCGATCTTCGGCAAGGAGTCTTATCTGGTTGAACATTCCCTTAATGACGCTGCTGATGGCGATTGAATGTTCTCTGAATCTTAGTAGCACAGCCAGTAACGAGGAAGTCAGAGTAGGTCCTGGAAGTAGCAGTTCATTAAGGTTGTTTCCTTGAAACTGGAATGAACAGTTGAAAACCACCCTATGTTTCCCGTTATGTTCAACCATATGGTGTGGGATATATCAACTCACTGGAGTGTCTTCTGCTCCTGACTGTAGTTCAGCAATGTAACCCGCCTGCTCCAGTCGTTTAATTTCAGCCTGGGAGATAGATGCGTGATCAGCAGACTTACTTTCCCTTTCAATTTCAGCTGGTTAGCTGCTGCGTGCAACAAGATGCTCCTTTCTGAGCCATCATCAAGAATGGCATAAGCATTTATGGATCGATCTCCATTTCTCAGAATGACTTTACACATTTTCAACAGTACCTTCCAACTTCTAGGGGCTTGTCAATGAATAATACATCGTTGGCGGCCTCCCCCATGATAGGGTTTGCAGATGAATCCTCTCCTTCCACTACTTTGTCATTGTTCCTAACATTAACCTCATGAAGAACAAGCAAGTGGCGGCCATTACATGATTTGCAGCGCATCTTGAGGTTACACTCTGATGATCTATGGCCCCGTCCACAGCGCCAGCATCTGTTGTGCCCCTTTATCCAATTTTGCCTCTGAGATTTGGAGAGTTGAGAGAAATTGGCGCAGTTATTCAAAGAGTGTTTGTTGTTATCACAGTAAGGACAGTAAGGTTTTGCCATTGTGGTCTTAACTGTGACAGGTGATGGAGGTGCAGAAGGGTATTTCTCAGTACTGAGTAGAACTTCTGTCCCTTTGTGGAATGGGTTTACCTTCCTTGGTGGGTCCCAAGATGATCTGGTTGAGTACCCTCTACCGGAGCGGCTTGCATATCTTGTGGAATCTTCTTGCACTTGGATTTCATATTCTAACCAGTCTGAGAAGTCAAGGAGGTTAGGAATCTTCACATTCAAGGGATAGATGAATCTTCTGAAACTGCTTCGCAGATCATGTGGCAATTTACTCAGTAGTCTGGACACATGAGATCCACATCTTAATTCCACTTTGCCAGGCTTACCTAATTGTCGCAACATTCCCACTAAGGATCTCACCCTCAGAGCATACATCCGGAAAGTTTTGATGTCTCCAGTGTTGATGCCTAGTCCCTCCATCAATTCCACTATGCGCTGTAATGCCAATTGATGTGGCTGGCCATACTGCTTATTGAGGGCATCCATGGTGTGGGTATAAGGATGACGTGAACTGCTGTATGATTCAGCAATTAGCTGTGCTTCCTCAAGCTTCAGATGTTCTAGCAGAAAATGGAATTTGAAGCGCTCTGTGGTATCAGCTGGCAGAATGTTTTCCAAAGCAATCTTAAGCCTTGCAAACTCTCTGGGGTTCGGGTGAATCAGGTCGGGAATCGTAGGAGTAGGTCCACGATATACTCTTTCTTGGTCAACCAATGAACTTGGAGAGTGGTGGTGCCTTCTCCTACTCTTAGATGATAGCTTATGCTGTTGCCTGGAGGAAGATTGTTGAGACGGAGATCGGACATGACTTCTCGGAACCATGTTGGCTTCATGTCCTCCATCTTGCCTCCTACTAATCGTTCTTCCAGTTGGTGGACTGGGGTTCACCTTTTGTTGCCTGGTTGAGCTCAGGTGCATGTTTCTCATGCCATCATCGACAGAATAGAAAAGACTTTCTTGACTGCTTGAATACTCAGAACTTCCCCAACTTTCCACTGAGCTACTACATTGTGATGTATCATGAGAGGCTTGTGCATCGCTTGGATTCGACCTCTTAAAATTTGGCCTGCTTAAAATCATCTCTTTCCTCCTTCAGCTGCTGTACTGTGGTAATCAGGTCACTGTGGAGTTTCCTTAAATCAGCATTTTCCTCACGTAGTGCTTCCACATGCTGGTCCCACCGATCTTTGGTAAACCATCATTGTGGACTGTGATAATCACCATTATATGCTTCTGCCTGTGGGGTGTCCATGCTGGCATCCTCTTCGGCTGATGCAGCACAAGGTGATTTTTGGGAATAGCTGGGTGGTGTTAAGGGTCTAGGTAGGTTATAACCAGTCAAGTCATAATCCTGCAAGTGTGCTGGAAGAGATGATTGTCTCCTGGGCAATGGGTCAAACAAGTTTGCAAAATGGCCTGAATCCACTTGAATGAGTTTGGACTGTTCTCTCACTGAATCATCTGAAGCCATCTCAGTCAATAAAATAACCAGACAGTATTGAGAAACCCAGCACTGTTTTTCAGTTGTTTTCCTCAGTGAACATGCGCTAAATGGATGTCTGACAATTTCGTTGCTTTTTGCAGTTTTCAGATTAAAAACATTTAAAAGAGATAGAGTAGCTTTACTCGTTCTGCGGTGCCATTGCTCTCACTGATGCTCTGAAAGGTGTATAATAGTTAGGCTATATTTGCTTATTTAACTTTAATAGTGTTAAATAAAAAACCTTTTGTGCGTACCATCAGATGAAATGCAGGCGTCCTGCTTTCTCCGTCCATGCAATAAATGCACGTCCTTGAATGAGCGCGCATTTCTAGCATATTTACTTGAACTTCTTAGGTAATATCTATGGTTTGACCCATTTCAGATGTGGTCAAAATCAGAAATTGAATGGACTGAATAAAGCTCAACGAGCCTGAAGTGGGATGCCGCGCTGACTGACATGCGCATATGAATCACTGTCACACGCAGTCTCACACATAGAGAAATAGGCTATTGCAAGTTACTGCATAATACATTTTTAACAAGCAGAATAATAAAGCATCACAATACACATTTTTAGCTATGTCTTTTAACTATTCACTAATTTGAAGGACAAAAACATGAACTTTAACTATTGGCTTTACATCGTCAAGTCAGCTGTCACTTTACTTTTGCGCGAGGCCCTGTGCGGTCACACACTTGGCACAGCCCTTGCGATGGTACTGAGTGTGAGTAAATGATGACAGAAGTTTCATTTTTTGGTGAACTATCCCTAAGTAAAACGTGACAGACATATCCTCTTCTTCCATTTCTACTCTGTTAAAGAAAAGTTACTGTAATGTTAGCTTTTAGACATATCAAAGCTGCATGGGGGAATTTACTTAGGCCAGACTTTGCTCCTGATGAGTTACTATAAGCAATGACTTAAATGCTATCTGTCTGCTCATGTAAATGTCCTCTCTATATAAGTCGTGCACAGAATGCTATTTAATTACACAGAACTGCATGTATTCAACCCACTTTTGAGCTAAAATACAATTATACAGTAGCTAAACCTAAACCTAAATTGAGCTAAAGCTATACAAATACCACAGCTTTACAATTACAATTTTCACACCCTATACTAAATGTACCCTATACAATAACCTACTCATCTAGACTGAAGCAGCAAACATTCAGTGTAAGAGTAAACACATGACATAACATTATTTCATATTTGAATCACAGTATCGACCACCCAAGTGCATTTTACCTCAAACTTGCTACTAGTTAACTTTCTAAAGTAGCAATCGCTTCTCGGGTCGACATTACCACACTGACAAAATTATATTCTGAATTAAAAATATTTTTATACCACTTTTTAATGTGTGATTGTGTAAAGGTGTTCACGAGATGCCAACCTTTCGCAAACTTGCTTTCAACGTCGAACACTCGTTCTCATGGAGACAGTGTGCACTGAGGGGCTGTGTGTGTGTGGCGCGCATGTATGTGAGAGAGACGTGTGAGTGATACCCCTTTTCCACCAAGGCAGTGCTAGAGCTAGTTCAGAGCCAGAGCTAGTCCCAGTTCATAGTTGGTTCGACTGAGGAACCTTCTAAGAACCGGTTTGCTTTTCCACATGCTGAGAGCCACAACAGAGCCATGTCTTACGTCACTGTTTACGTCTCATCTTTCTCAGCAACGCTAGCGAGGCAGCGGCAGTGTTGCCAAGTCCGCGGTTTTCCCACGGAATTGGGCTACTTCATCACTGTTGCCGCCGGCTGTGTTTCATGTCCGCGGGTTGAAGCGACCCCAATTATGTGATATTTAGCCCAGGGAATGCAAATTTTAGTAGGCAACCATGCCAAAAAACACATATTTTACCCCCAAATGTGATTTTTACCGGGGAAGCCCCCCTGAAACGCGATTGGGCTTGTTTGAGTAGCAATTGGGTGGGTTTTGTTGTGAAAACCTGGAAACCCTGGGCAGCGGGAAACAAACACACCAGGCTTGTTCGAGATTCATCGGCGCTGCGCAGACCGATCCACGTATGATATAAAAAAAACTCATGAGTGAATCGAAAGCATAAGGAGTCGTGTGCTCTCGCTGGACTCGTTATCATACGGCGATCGGTCTCTGCACAGCACCGCTGCGAACAAGCCATCCATCAACAATGCAAACGTTGCGTTACTATTGATTCACATTTACGATCCTACATCGGCATCAAAACACAACGAAAACACTGCGAATCCAACGCATTCATGCAGTTCGCCGTAATTTGTATAGACGGAGATTACAGACGAGCAGCAGCTGTTAGCTCCATTAGCTGCTATTTCAACAATGGCGGATCTCAAGTTTGTGTTGGTCTTGTTGACCCCGCCCCCAGCGCCTGACGTAATCGGTTCTTACTTCTAGCCCTGTTCTAGCCCAGCAATGTTTTGGTGCTCCTTAAGAACCACTTTTCCTGGCTCGGAGCTGGGGCTTTGGGTGTAGAAACACAAAGAACCGATTTGAAACTAGGCTCTGGCTCCGATCTAGCTCTAGCACTGCCTTGGTGGAAAAGGGGTATGAGAGACGCAGGGAAAGGAAATGCAGCTGAACGTTATTTGCTGTATGAAAGACATTGATAAAGACGAAAACTAAGGACATTTAATCTAATTTATAAAATTATTTTATTTTATTTTAGTTAGTTTTGCCAAACACACATTACAGTTTTGGTTAGTTACCGTTTTTTTGTAATGCCTCGTTTTTATTTTTATTTCAGTTAACGTCGTTTTTTCGTTTTTTCGTTCGCTTTCGTTAACGATTATAACCTTGGTAACGACGAGACGAGATGAATCCTCCAGTTACTTGCAGTAGCGCTCCGGTCTGCAACGCTCTGAAAGCGGCCACAGTTCACACCAATGCAACAAGACGTGGTGCATCATCTTGATAGCACAACGACTCTTTGTACTTCTGTCCAACTTCCGACTTTTCGGCTATTTTTTTTTGTTTTTTTGTAGCTGGATATATATCATATGTTGCGTCTAAATATGAATGAGGATACGGTTATTGATAAATCGAATTGTTATTGTTGTTCTTATTATCATTTACGGGGGCTTAGGAACATTTTGGGGTAGCTTCAGCCCCCCTAAAATAGGCCTAACGACGTCCCTGGCTCACACAGACACAGCCGCTTGGCTTTTGGGTTAGCGCCGGCACATCGCTGGGCCTCTGTGGCGTTCTATCAGTACACATCAAAATCTGATTGGCTGATGAGCCACGTCAGTCAAAGTTATGATCCAATGGAAAATGGCAGCTTCAACTGAATGCTAGCTATTCCACTAGTGCTGGTCCACAGTGCTGTGATGCATTTAGATGATGAAAATACAGCTCAGCCTCACAAAAAATAACCATATTCTTTCTGGAAATATAATTGTAACGTACTGAAATAGACAGTAATTGAATTTAGATACGTTCAGACACATAAATTTAATTATGAAAAATATATACATTTTTGATTTTGATAGGGGCAGCAGAGAAGCCCCTGATGGCCCTGACAGCCCACCACTGAGAATATCTCTATAGATAGTTGCAACACCTCATAAGTAGACTCATTTAGACCGATATAATCATTAAGTTTAAGTCAGGTTTCAGTCAGACATAGTAAATCAAAGCTATTATCTGTGATCATTTCATTTACAATAACTGCTTTAGGTGTGAGCGATCGAATGTTAAGGAGACCTAGTTTTAGAGAATGTTTTTATTAAACCAGATCATCTTAAAAGAAATGAACAATGATCAGATTTTCTCTAGATCCTATAGGGGATTTTGACCTAAATATTCGTGGAACAGACACAGTTCGCAGCAACATCGAGAACACGAGCACCAGGAAAACAGTGACTGTGCACCTTACCTTTAGCTGAGGTAGCGTGTACATGCCGGACAATGGAGTCGCCGATGATCACAGCATCGCGTTCCGTCTCGAGATGAGGGGAGAAACGTTTCAGGTGGAGATATCGAAGACCGGTGGTGACGGCGGCGAGGTCCTCGCCTTCCGCTGCTGTATCACCCAGGGCCCATGTCGGAGTGAAGGAGGCCTGGGATGATCGATTTAAGCGTATCTGAATATTTTCCATTCAGGATCTGCAGGTGATTTTTCTCTTTCTCATCATTACTGTTGTTTTACTGATGACATAATAGACAGCAGGAGATCTGATAATCTGCTTTCACACTGATGCACAGATCTCTTTTGAAATATAAGATGTGCGTTTTTCTGTCTGTTTAATCCCTTAAGGCACAACTGACTGTGTTTACATTAATTTCACGTCATAAAAGCATTTTGAGATGCAAGTACATTTAACCACTACACGGAGTCGGATGTACTGTGTGTGAGCATAACATCAATCAAAGTGCGCAGTGTGTGTCTGTATGTGTGAAGAATTGGAAGCAAGCAGAAAAGGGGTGTTTCTAAAGCACACACAGCACCATCACGCATTTGCGGTTAAAAGCTCCTAGTTTC
The DNA here is from genome assembly GCA_033150135.1 of Gobio occitaniae. Classification (NCBI taxonomy): domain Eukaryota; kingdom Metazoa; phylum Chordata; class Actinopteri; order Cypriniformes; family Gobionidae; genus Gobio; species Gobio occitaniae. The sequence continues at coordinate 18,679 of JARQWZ010004778.1, forward strand.
AAGGTTTTTTTTATTTATATAGCACATTTCAAAACAGCAAACATGGCTGACCAAAGTGCTGAACAAAACAAGTTAATGTGACAAGTGTCACCTTTGGCTTGGCTTGCTCAGTTGGGGACACTACATTTTCAACTAAATATCCAAATAAATCTGATTAGTAAAACAAATCAAACATATAAACTAAATTACTGATCTGCCCACATTGTCACTGTATGATAATTAAAATGAACTGATGACATCACTGTTTTCTCCGGATCGGCTGTACGGCCAAATCAAATTCTGTTGCATTATTTTCCTGTTTAACACTGTAAAGCTGCTTTGAAACAATCTGCATTGTAAAAAGCGCTATATAAATAAAGTTGACTTGACTTGACTTAAAGAGACAAGGGCAAAGCCAAACATTTAAGACATAAATTCACAGTGAATTAAAGGCTAAAGAAAAAAAGTAGGTTTTAAGAGAAGATTTTAAAATGGTTAAAGACTGTGCTGATCTGATGTAAACCGGAAGGCTGTTCCACCACCGAGGGCCAGCAATAGCAAAGGCTCTGTCTCCTCTGTGCTTTAGTCATGATCTGGGGACAGATAAAAGTCTCTTATCAGCAGACCTCCATGTGGGATTGTGTGGACAGAGTAGCTCAGACAAATAGCTTAGTGCCAGATTATTTAATGATTTGAAAACAAAAAGTAGAATTTTAAATTAAATTCTGAAATGCACAGGTAGCCAAAGCAGCGATTTCAAAATTGGAGAACCGTGATCAAATTTACGTTTTCCTTTGAGGTACTTTGCAGCGGCATTTTGTACTAATTGAAGTCGAGCAATAGAATCTTTGGACATGCCATAGTAAGAGAGTTGCAATAATCCAAACGAGATGTAATAAGTGCATGGATAGCAATCTCTAAGGTAGGGCTGAACGATTTTGGAAAAAAATCTAATTGCTTTTTTTTTTTTTTACCAATATAGCATTTGCGATTATATGTGATTATTTTTAAAACTCTTTGTCTTCTGTATTATTCAACAATAGATCATTGTATAGTAATGGTGGAAATCTTTTGGCACCTCATGATCCGATTCCAAAACAATTCTTTAACTTTTTCCTTATTAATTAATCGTATTAATTTATTAGAAAATTAAAATCTTTTTTTTATTATATATGTAATTATAAGTGCTTTTTAAAAAAAATATTTTATATTATATACAACTTCAATATCTAAACCTGTTAATTATCAATAAGAACTTGGATGTCAGAAAAAAGTCAATCTAATTAGTAAAAGGGAAGCTGGTAATGCTGTTTGTGGAGTTGTGTCTGAAGTCAGTGTTGGCACTTGTGTTTCTCTGTCCTTCAGTGATTCTGCTTGTTATCATCAGATGTCTTCAATTATCAAACAATCATCACTCAATTAATCACTTAATTATCTCATCAACTTTAACACTGCTTCATTGCCACATTTAACAGCCTGTAGTGTGCATCCTGTAGTGTTTCATCTGGGCTAACCCATGTGGGGTCAACATGGAAACTGAGGACAAAACGTTTCGGTTACTAACGTAACCTCGGTTCCCTAAGATGAGGGAACGAGTATTGCGTTTTGCTAAAACGCTATTCCTTTCCTCGAGATATTGAAGCAAATTTTTATCCAAAAATACCTTTTATACGCAGTGCAGCTGCACAACTCTCAGCAGGAAGCAGCTGCGTGCTGATTGGCTGTGCCGCTGCAACTGCAGCAACCTATAGCGAGACCGTGGGGCGGGATGGACCAATCAGGTCCTTCCAAATTCCCGCCACAAGGGGCAACAGAATTTGCATAGCCAAGGGTATATAAGACCCACTCTCGCAAGGTTAGTCAGGTTAATCGACTGAAGCGACTCCTGAGCAAGTAAGCAAGCACGGCAAGCAAAACGCAATACTCGTTCCCTCATCTTAGGGAACCGAGGTTACGTTAGTAACCGAAACGTTCCCTTACGAGAGTACTCTCGTATTGCGTTTTGCTAAAACGCTATGGGGGACCAATGCAAAACGCCGTGCTTGCTTAACGGCTCTAAAGCCGACGACACCAAACCCAGGCCAACCTAGGTGGGCCCGTAATATGATATCAATAATTCAGAATGAGCCAGACCTGAGTCGGGCCCTAAGAGAATGAGCACGGTATACGTGCAATAATAAGTATAGACGAGACATAGTCGGGTCAGGATTAATGAGTGGCCAGATAATTCGAGCCGTATAAGGAATATGCTTATGACTTATACACTATTCAACCCAGGCAGGACTTATCGAGCCTAAGGGGTTAAATCTGTTTACACAGCAAGAAGCCCAGCTTGTAAAGCCTGAACATCTAAATTAAAGAATCTGATAAAAGTGGACGGGGAGGCCCAGCCTGCCGCCACACAGATATCATTCAGAGAAATGCCAGTAGACCAAGCCCACGAAGAGGCCATGCCTCTAGTAGAATGGGCTCTAATGCCTAAGGGGCAGCTGAGATCTTGAGACTCATAAGCCAGTGAAATAGCATCCACTATCCACCGTGACAAGGTCTGCTTTGTAACCGCGCACCCTCGGGTGCGGCCGCCAAAGCATACAAAGAGCTGTTCAGTTTGCCTGTAAGCAGCGGAACGCTCTATGTATATTCTCAGCGCTCTGACAGGACAGAGCAATTTAGCATCTATTTCCTCTAACGGTGATGAAAGTGCCGAAAGTGAAATGACCTGTGCTCTGAACGGAGTTGAAAGCACGTTAGGTACATATCCATGTCTTGGTTTGAGGACGACTTTGGAGTTTGGCCCAAATTCCAGACACGAGAAGCTCACTGAGAGCGCGTGCAGATCACCCACTCGCTTAACTGACGCGATCGCTAACAGAAAAGCGGTCTTTCGTGACAGGAGCTTTAAGCTCACCGAATGCAGAGGCTCAAATGCAGAGCTCTTCATGGCATCCAGGACCGTGGACAGGTCCCATATAGGGACTGAAGGGGGGCGAGGTGGGTGAAGCCTTCTAGCCCCTTTAAGGAAGCGAACAATGAGATCGTTCTTTCCTAGTGACAATCCGTTCACTTGAATATGATACGCTGCAATAGCAGCCACATAAACTTTGAGCGTGGAGGGGGAACGACCCGCGTCCAGAAGCTCTTGTAAAAATGTAAGCACCTCTGACACTGCACAATCATGTGGGGTCAGACTTCGCGCTTTACACCAGTCAGGAAAGACTGACCATTTGCCTGAATACAGCCGCCTAGTCGTGGGGGCTCTAGCTTCAGTAATTGTATTCAATACGCTTTCAGAAAGGTTCTCATGTACCCGTTGATGGGCCAAACATGAAGCGCTCATAGATCGGGACAGGGATGCCAGATCTGCCGTTCCGCCTGCATGAGGAGGTCTCTCCTCAGCGGGATCGGCCACGGAGCTGTATCTGACATCTGACTCAGCAGTGAGAACCAAGGTTGATTTCTCCAAAGCGGGGCTATTAAAAGCACAGCGCATTTGCTCTCCCTGATCCTCTCTATGACTTGAGGTAACATTGAGATTGGGGGAAAAGCATAAAGAGGAAGGTTGGGCCATTCGTGGGCCAATGCATCCTCGTGCTTGGAGAAATATATTCGGCATTGAGCATTGTTTTGTGAGGCGAAAAGATCCACTTTTGCCTTTCCAAACTTGCCCCAAATTGTCTGAATTATATGTGGGTGAAGAGACCACTCTGCTGGGGACACTTTGCCCCTGGACAGCATGTCCGGACCCAAATTCAGAATGCCTGGCACGTGAGTCGCTCTCAGCGAGCTCAGATTGTGCTCTGCCCATATTAGGGCTTCTTCCGCCATTGAGTGCAGATCGATAGATCTCAGACCGCCTTGGCGATTTATATAGGCTACCACCGACCTGCTGTCCGTTCGGATCAGGACATGGTGGTGTTTTATGTACGGAAGGAAAGCTCTTAGTGATATCGTGACCGCTTTCATCTCTAGACAGTTTATATGAAGGCTCTTCTCCGAGTCTGACCAGAGACCGGAGATCGGCCTGCCCTCGTGAAGGGCTCCCCAACCTAGGTTGGATGCATCTGTCGAGATAACTTTCCACTTCGTAACAGTGCCCAAACTCACGCCCGTCTTGCACCAGACATGATTTTTCCAAGGAGCCAGAGCTAACACACAGCTGTGGTCTACCTTGATTTGTAATCGGCCCAAAAGCCATGCGTGAGCTGGAACGCGGTTCAGTCAGTGCTGTAGGGGGCGCATGTGCAACAGACCCAGTCTGAGAACTGGCGCCGCCGAGGACATGAGACCCAACATCCTCTGAAAGTGTTTGAGAGGAATGTGTGCACCGGACCTGAGGGAAACCGCTCGGTTCCGAACAGAGAGCGCGCGCTGTGACGTCAGCCGCGCGCTCATCTGCAGTGAGTCCAATACTGTTCCCAGAAACAAAACTTTCTGTGTGGGAGACAATAAACTCTTTGCCACGTTGATTCTGAGTCCCAAGCATTGTAAATGGTTGAGAAGCCAAGATCTGTGGTTTAATAACTGTATCTCTGACTGAGCTATTATGAGCCAGTCGTCGAGATAGTTGAGAATTCTCATTCCCCGAAGCCTCAGCGGGGTTAGCGCCGCTTCCATGCACTTTGTAAACGTGCGGGGAGCCAGAGATAGACCAAAAGGTAGCACCTTGTATTGGTATACTTTCCCCTCGAAGGCGAATCTCAAGAATGGCCTGTGATGGGGGGCTATTTGTATGTGGAAATAGGCATCCTCTAGAGTCTAGATCCACAGTGAAAAACCAATCTCCCGGGCGAATGTGCGCGAGGATTTGTTTCATTCTCAACATTCTGAACGGGTGCTTAATAAGGGCTTTGTTCAGGTGTCTGAGATCTAGGATGGGTCTGAGACCACCGTCCTTTTTTGGTACAAGGAAGTAACGGCTGTAAAAGCCTGACTCGCTCTGTGAGGGGTGTACGGCTTCCACCACTCCCTTTATTAACTGTTTTGATATCTCGGTTCGAAGCACGTGACTTTAGTCGCTTCTCACCGTTGTCTCTTCCACGGCGCGAAAGCGCGGTGGTCTGCGAGCAAACTGTAGCGAGTAACCTTGTTCTATTATGTTCAACACCCATTTCGAAATGCCGGGAATGGCCCGCCAGGCCTCGGCCTTCGAAGCCAGGGGCTGAATTAATCTGTGGGGCAACGGGGTAACAGGGACTCGGTGGCCCGATAGCTTTGCGCTAAGTTGGCGCTTATGAGGGAAATGTTTCCCGCCGCCTGAGTGCAGGGGGCCGGGGGACATAGAATATTGGTGCTTGTGTACAGGCGAGCGCGTTTGAGTGTGGGCTCGTTGACTGTGAGAATAATGTTTCCAGCCACCTGAGTGCAGGGGGCTGGGGAACATGGGGGGGTGCTTGAGTGTAGGGGTACATGCTTTAATGCTGGCACACTGCCTACAGAGAAAAAGCTCTTTTTGTGACTCATATGGGTCGCCGTGAAAACGGCGTTTGTGTACAGGCGAGCGCGCTTGCTTGCGGGCTCGTTGGCTGTGAATGTGGTGTTCCCAGCCACCTTGAAGGGAGCTGGGGAACGTTTTAGAAGAGAGCGAGGCGGTACACCGGCCGAAGCGGGCACTATCCGCCTTCTCTTTATACCTCTGGCTAGGACGGCTTCGGAGGCTCAGGTTTCGACACATTGCTGGGTCGGGGACCTCGACGCTCCGGCGGTCTGCTGCGGCTCGTAGAGCGGGAACGCTGTCCGGGCTTAGAAGCCGCGTGAGGCTGGCGAGCTGAAGGCGGCGCCTTGGTGGGCTGGGCTGGTCCAGCTTTAGCGTGACGGCCAGCGGAGGAGCTGGAACGCTTAGGCAGGAAATGTCGCATTGCCTGCGAAGCCTTCTGTGCTTCAGTGAAGCACTCCGTGAACCCAACCACGGCGGGACCAAATAATCCTGAAGGCGACATGGGCGCGTCCAGGAAAGCGGTCTTGTCCGCGTCCTTCATCTCGGTTAGGTTAAACCACAAATGGCGCTCCAACACCGTCAGGCTGGCCATACATCTGCCGATCGCCTGAGCGTTGGCCTTGGTGACCACCCGCTTCCGGATGCAGCAAAGGAAAGCCTGTCATCCTCTTCCTCCTCCGGTCCGCCGAAGGAAACAGCAGCAGCCGCCATGCGAGGGGAGCTGTGCTGTTCCTCGACGAACAACACGGGCGATGGCGAGGCACGCGGGGACATGCCCAGCGTGTGCTCGTCAGAGCGCTCCGGTGGCCTCTGGTCGCAACGTTTTTTCTTCCGTGGCTCGAGAGGCTGGGAGCAAGGGACGGGATCCGAGTCGAAGCTGGCGAGCCGAGCCCAAAGGGTCAGCAGTGTCAGCTCGTCGCACTCCGGGCAGCCGCCCTGGTTGAGTGCAGCCTGCGTGTGGTCTCGTCCGAGACATGACACGCAGATGATGTGCCGATCCTCGTCCGCGATAAAACCTCTGCACGAGGCGCAGGAACGAGACATTTGTAACAACGTCTCGGCTCTTTTTGGATGTGTAAAACACAGAAGGTATTTGAAAAGGATATGTGCCAGATGGCGCAGCTGGAAGGCAGGCTGAAGGCGGAGAATCCGACGTCCTCAGGCTGCAGTGTTCCGCTGGGTGCGTGACGACGGCAGGCTTCGATCCAGAGCTCAACGATTGCAAGTCGCTGAAGAAGAATTAATCTGACTAACCTTGCGAGAGTGGGTCTTATATACCCTTGGCTATGCAAATTCTGTTGCCCCTTGTGGCGGGAATTTGGAAGGACCTGATTGGTCCGTCCCGCCCCACGGTCTCGCTATAGGTTGCTGCAGTTGCAGCGGCACAGCCAATCAGCACGCAGCTGCTTCCTGCTGAGAGTTGTGCAGCTGCACTGCGTATAAAAGGTATTTTTGGATAAAAATTTGCTTCAATATCTCGAGGAAAGGAATTCCCCCATAGCGTTTTAGCAAAATGCAATACGAGAGTACTCTCGTAAGGGAACTGACTGCTAGACAGCCAAAGTCAAACCCATATGGGCCCACATGACTGTGCTGGCTGTGTTGTGTCAAAATACCATCAACACACTCTGTAGCTGTGTCCCAATGTGAAAGCTGCACCTCTGAAGGCCGCATTTGAAGTGCGATTGCGTCACAGCGGCGCAACAAAGGCTGCCGCAAGTCGAAAGTGACTTCAAAATGCGCCCTCCGTTTCTCAGGCAAAGGAAGGGTACAGCAGATGGAAACTTCACACCCTCACGCTCGCGTTTAAAATTTACTCCGTGCTCACCCGCTATAAATTATTCCCGACCCGACCGATCCTGCTAAATTTAGATTTAATTTCCAGAATCTCTCTTTTAAAATTCCCCTACAGAAAGAGAGAGACTGGGGATAACAACAGTAATAGGCAATGTCGGCCATGCAATCATTTTATTTAAATTTCTTATCATACTGTCAACACCGTAGCTAAAAAATGTGACATACAAAAATAGGCTAAATCAAATGCGACTTCTGTCACTCAAAACTATAAGCCAAAATACAAATTAACGAAAACTGCTGACTTTATTTGCTATAGCTACTGCAAAATAAAGTATTTTATATGAATGAATGAATGAATTAATTAATTAATTAATTAATGTCGCTCACTGAAGATGGTCCATTACCGAAAGTCTCCTCCAAAGGCTGAATGTAAAGTCGTGACCTGGATGCACAGAACAATTTTTCTATTATTTTTTTGTAATGCAAGTTATTTGTAAATGTCACAAAGTAATTGCTGTCTATTGTTCATTTTCGTTAACTTGAAATGTGTATAGGCTAAATAAAATAGAAGTGGTTGTTCTGTACATTGTTTATTTTTGTAATGCAAGTTATTATTTGTACATTAAACAAATTCATATATATGTTCATACATATATTTTCTTGTCATGTAAATTAAAATGAAAATAAATTGGTCTATACATTACTTAAAGTACTTTTTATAACTATTTATAGGCCTACAATATAACTTAAGTTTAACATCAGAAACAACAGAAATTTAAATGAACAGCTAAAACAGAAGAAAACATTTGTATGTACACTTTAATTGAGCTGAGCGGGAGACGCTGGTGGAGCTGGACCGGGATGGGGAATAATGCACAATAGAGACCAGGCCTGTGTCAGCGGTACATCATCTTCATCTGGGACTGGGACTGGGATGAGCACATATTTCCACTGTCCGCAGGTTTGCGGGGCTGAATCAGTCGACGGCTGGCATGTCATAAAAAGTACAATGCGTCTGAGATGATGTGAGTTGAATAAAAATAAGTCATAAAGACTTGGACGTAAATATATAAATGTTTAAAATATATTGTAACAGTTATATATATATATATATATATATATATATATATATATATATATATATATATATATATATATATATATATATATATAAAGAAATTAAGTCAGATGATCACAGTGTAATTGACCGTTCGCAAAGACCCGCCCCTTTAGTTACTGTTGTTATGTCCGACAAGCCATGGAGCTCTCACACCACACATTCTCACAGAAAATACATAGAGAAAATATACGTAGAGAAAATACATGGTGGAGGAAAGAGGACACTGACAACATGCAGACAGATAGGACAGAGCAACTTTCAAATATTGTCATTTTTTTAAGAAATGTTAACAATAAATACTGTTTTGTGGCTCTTTAAAGTCTCAGTGAACCGGAAGTTGCAACTGACTTTATTTCAGTGCTGTGACGTATTTCCAAGTGAAAGGGAATATTGACCCGAGGGCAGGGTTTTACTTCAGCGCTCCTCCTCTCCATCTTTCGCTCATGGCAGACTAATGGATGGAGGGGAGTGGTTAAGGATATTCAAACCCAAGCCGTCAAACTGACATCATCAGGGAACGCCATTCCAGACAGGGAGTTACTTTTCAGATTTTGATGAAAGATTACAGCAACAAACTATTTTTTTTGTGTATTAACTTGCACAGGTTAATTGTTCACCCCAAGACCTGTAATGTGAGCTAACAAAGTAAATAAGATCGATTTTGATTTCATGAGGACTGTTGGAGTGTCGTGATCGCTGTAGCGTTTCAGTTAAAGCTGCTCGTGAACCGATCATCTCTTGCTTAGTTAATTGATAAGCATCAAATAAATATCAATGAACACTAAAAGAAATGTTGTTTCAACCACAGAAAGATGTCAGTACACACCGTTTTTCAAGTTCAAGTCCACCAACGTTAATCTACTAACTCTCCTGACTGCTTTGTCGGACAAACTGGCAGATTTGGTCAGATCGCCTGTCAATCAAACTTGCGGCGAAGGGTGAATTGCCCTCAACTTTCAAACAGAAACAATAAACAGTCAAACTAAAATTATGATGTTAATTTTATTTTAAATGAATGCATTATACACTGTCATTTGGGTCTGGTAACAGAAATGCTGGAATAAATAGTTATACACTGTTAGCATCTACAATGATGGAGGTGTGAAAAGACAACACTAAAACCAAAACAGAAGAGAAGGTTGCAATAGATTGTGTATATTAAATGTCATCAAATCATTTAAATGTTAAATAGATTGTTTCACTTGAGATATTATTTTGTGGGCCTATATATAGCTGATCATTTTCTTTTCATCTGTTCCATTAAATATGAAGAAACTGTCTATCATCAGTTTGAATAATTTATTTTCCATGCTTCATTGATCAGTCTAAATACTGTGGAGCAGTTTAGACAATGTTAATATTTTTTTATTTTAATTATTAATCACCCTCTACCACAATCATGTTCAAGAATAGTGTCATTATTATCTTTAGAAAAGTATCAGTTAATAAGACCTTTAAGAATTTCAACAAGAGAAGCTGGACCAACTACACCAGTAGCTGCACCCAGTACACCACCACCTCCATCTTTACACACTGGAGAAAGTGCTGTTCTACAATTAGCAGAACTAGGAGCAGAGGTTGAATATCTAGGTGCTTTCCTAACAACAGATCTAGCAGTAGCTACACTAACTACAGCACCACCAGCAACTGCACCCAGTACAGCACCAGCAACTGCACCTTGTAATGGAGAAGCAACAAAAGCTCCAATTACAGCTCCAACAGCTGCACCACCAATAACACCAAGTATAATTGCTGTCACTTGAAAGAAATACCGATACTTGGAAAGAAATTTTTCAAATTTGTTTTCTTGTCTGAATCTGTGAGCATCTTTGTACATCTGATTACTGTAGTGTCCTCCTCCATTCTGCTCTATCATTGAGTCAATCTCCTGCAGTAGATCATTCACCTGCTCTCTGTTATTCTCATCTCTGTTGTTGAAGACGTGAAATCTGCCTCCACACTGATCAACTAGATCTCTTAATGCACAGTTCCCCTCAATGAGCTCCTGTACAGACTCTCCTTTCAGCTGATCTCCATGAGTGAAGAGAATGATGGAGTATTTTAACACTTCCTGACCAAACAGTGTTTTAATCTGCTCAGCGATCTGCTGCTCCTGCTCAGTGAATCTCATATTCACAGGAAACACAATGAGAAAAGCGTGCGGTCCAGGGACTGGATATATAAACACTTCTGGCTATCTCCTTAGCTAAATCTTCAGGTTTCATCTGTGTGTCAAAGAATCCAGGAGTATCAACTACAGACACAGCTCTGCCTGAAACAGTGGCGTGTTTCTCTGAGGATTCACGTGTTACTGAACTCATTTTCATCTCAGATCTGAACTCTTTCTTTCCTAAGATGGTGTTTCCAGATGCACTCTTGCCAAAACCACTTTTTCCCAGGAGCACAATCCTTTTGTTTGAGTGATCGTAACCGGGGATGTTTTTGGTTGATGTCAGGGCATCCTATATGAAGAACAGAAAACCAAAACATCATTAACATGACATCTTTAAAAATTAAAAAATGCAACAAATGCCTGAACAAATGTACATTTCAACTAAACTGCAGTTTCCAAAGAATATATAAAACACAACATTAGATACCATTTTCTGATGATTTCATTATAAACAAGAAGATAATAACACCTGATTTCACTTTCTTTTGTCTTGCTCTGCTTCAACTATTGTGTTTGGTGACTATTTGGGACCAAGAGCCCATCTAAAGCAAACACTTCCCACCACAATGGTGACTTCAAATGAAACATAAACATCAAAACCTCTGTTAAATCTCAATAAAAGCTTCTGTATACATCTGACAAAAATAGTCAGAATTAGTGTCTGTCTCTTATGTATGTCTGTGATTAAGGGGCTGCCCTTAATCACAGACATAAGAGACGGACACTAATCCAGGCACAGTGGGAAACACGGTCTCCTCACAGCAAGAAGGTCCCTGGATCGAATCCCAGCTGAGCCAGAGAGTCTTTCATTCTGATCTGGTTTCTCTCACGATCCAAAGATGTGTGAATTACAGATGTTAATTCGTCTAAAGGTGTGAGCGAAGCATTTTCATGATTTTTGAACAAACACCGTGTCTCTGAGTTGCTTTGCAATTACAAATGGAAAATACATTAAAATAAACATGGGTTTTATTTTAATGCATCCTGAGAGTGTTTATTTGGTCCAGAAACAGTATAAATTGTCTAAATGAGGCCTTAAATGATTTTGAATGATGTCCGCAATGACCACATTTAACTAGTTTTTAACCTTGAGGTTCCATGAACGTCTATATCGGCCGTGTAGAACATGTCAAAAACAGACATCATAAAAACTCTCATTCTGGCTCCTCAGTGGACGTCTTTTCAACGTACGCCTTTTGTGACAAAGACATTGAAAATACATCTTTTGGACATAATTGAAAAATGTTGTCCTGAAGCATGCATAAATTGTTAAAATTATTTAAGAATATATACTTTTTTTTTAACAATATGAAGGCACTCACCAGCACTCTTATTGAGAAATTTGTTTATCAGGGTTTTAACTTGCTCACGTTGTTCAGGTTTCTTGTTGTTGAACACGTGGTATCTCTGGTCATATTTCTGAACAAATTCTTTCAAGGGTTGAAGGTCATTAATGAATTCCTTAATTGTCTTGTTGTCTTCCTCCAGCTCGTCTCCTCTGGTGAAGAGAATCCAAGTTTTCTTCAGGCGCTTTTCTCCCAGGACTTTTTCAATTTTTTCCACACCATCTCTTTCTTCTTGAGTAAATGTATCAGCTTTGATAACCATGAGAAACACACTGGGACCAGTTTCATATTTCTGAAAAATGTCCTGATATTTTAGCTGAATCTCACAATCTGGCAGATCAGTGCATCCTGGTGTGTCATAAACAGTGATTGTTAGACCACACAAACTACCAGATGCCACAGCTACATCTTGTGTGACAGAAGTTGGTCTTCTTAATTTGAAAGCTTTTTGTCCCAGTATCGTGTTGCCTGTTGCACTCTTTCCAGCTTCTGATTTTCCCAGTATAATCACATTCAAGGTTGGATTTGCCCTCTCATTCTCACTCATTGCTTGCATTTTGAGTCTTGTCGTTGCTTACTGTAAGAAAGAAGTTATGACTATTGTGGTCCCTCCCTGTTCTGACCTCTTCAAAACTTGAGCGAGTATTTATACGTTAACAAGTAGCCTACGCATATGCTATGCAAACTCACAAACTCAAACATGTTTCACACATATTTTACACTAAAACTATTAAGTAAGTTCAGTGTTTGAATATACGGATAAAGTGTTTACAACAATAATGTGATTAGCTTATATGAATTTATACAAAAAAAATTTAATTTTGCATTAAAGAAAAATGGTTTCAGTTTCAAGTCTTCCTGTATGTATTTGCACTGGGTGTTTGTGTGTTTGTGCTGCCCTCCAATGGAAAAACACAAGACCTGCTGAATGAAACATAGTAGACCCTTCACTCTCAGAAAAAAGATACAGTGGACGTACAATTTGGTAGGCTACTCTTTTTTTTAGAGTGTTGATTATTATTTATTGTGAGGTGGTATAAATTGAATTACAAATAATTAATCTCTTTTTTAACAGTGCATGCTACATACATTTTTATAAGCTAAATAATATACTCTATGTAGTAACATCTAAATTAACTGATTTCATTCCCCTTACAGAAAAACCACATGAATTTCACATGTTCCACATAAGATGACATGTGGGAAACACGTCAACATGTTGCAATACCAATGTGGAAAATGTCACAAATACAGCTTAACTGTTGTTAAGTGTACCCTGCTGTTTTGTACGTGGACTCGTATTGTTAAATGTTTCCTGTCCAGTGGTTTTAAGTACATTGTAAAAAAAATGGTCAATGACTATCAGCTACGGCTGCCAAACAAAAAAACATACAATTAAAGTAAAATATCAAGTAACATCCTTCACAAAAAAATATCACCTTCACAAACGTGTGGCTGTGCTTTTACACACGAGCGGTGGCTGACCAACAACAATAGGGACTCAAGCTTCCCGGAGAAAGAAGAATCGCTTGGTGCTCTAATGGGAGCGGCGGCACTGAATGTCATCTTTAAAAAGACGCAAGCTCTATCTGTGTAGCTTTTCTGGCGAAACTGTTCTCAGCGGTGCTGAAGCACACAGGGGGATAGGCATGGCGATACAGACACACAAGTAGTGTAGTTGTAGTTTTGGTCTATACTGTCATGATCCTGGTACTCTCTCTCTCTCAGCGTTATATCAGCATTAAATCAGCATTAAAGCTATGATGCTGTTGTGTCTCACTGACCCGGCTATCCAAGAGCTCCCACAGGTCATCTGAGGATGGTGGATTCTGAGCTGCCTGAGATGATGATGCCTCTGCTTGTGAAGCATGCTCACTGGTTAGCCGGATCATTGAAGCACATTCACCTGTCAACAGCCGTTCAGCTTCACGGGCATTATCCTGGTTGCCAAACCCAAGGGTCTTAAATCTGGGGTCTAGCAATGTGGCCAATGCAAGCACATGGATGGATTCAACATTAATGCACCGCTTGTTGATGTACTGCTGAAGAGCCATTCCTAAGGATGAAGCAGATGCATTTCTTGCATGGGCTGTTTTTTCTGCCACCTTATGCTGAATCATCCTAATGATTGGGATGATCTTTGAAGCTGACACACTTTTCTCACTAGAGAGCTCAGTAGTGGCATACTTGAAGGGTGCCAGTACTTCAAGGCTTTCAGAAATTATGTCAAAATCAGCACTTGAAAGTGGCATGATGTCACTTGACAAACTATCCAAAGCAGCACCAACAGTCTCTCTGAGGTCAATGAGTCTTTGCAGCATATCATGTGTGCTGTTCCACCTGGTGTCCACTTCCTTTCAGTGGCTTTAGTGCTGCTCCTGAAAAAAGTCACCACTCTCCTGGCTCTTCTACGGATGTCTGCAAACACCTCATGTTCTTCAATTGCCCTCTTAACAATGAGATTGATGGTATGCGCAAAGCAAGGGAGATGCCGTAGTCCCAGCTTCTGAATTCCTGATACCATGTTGGCCGCATTGTCTGTCACCATGGCAGCAACTGAACCAGTGAGCCCCCAGTCAGATATTAGATTTGACAAAGCCTCTTTGATGTTGTCAGCTGTATGTGCTTTTGGGAACTTTGATACTCCCAGCATCACTGAGCCAAGTTCTGTGTTGCTGTCAGTGTAGTGGCATGTGACCCCCAGATAGGACTCCATGGTGAGGGAGCTCCACATATCAGCTGTAAGGCAGACAGATGGGATGTTCTGCAGATCAGGCACGTGCAGAGGGGGGGGCTTTGGGTGCTCGAGCCCCTGCCCTTTTTCAAAATGAATCAAAAGTGCCCCTCTCAGACAAATATCAATGATAATATCGTGGTCAATAAAACTAAATAAATGTGATTATTATAACATAACAATGTATACAATAGTAATGGACGGCTCAAGTCGGACAATTTCTGTTGAGGCGTTGCTATAACGCGTTGCTATGGGTTGCGTGCGTTTTGATTGACAGCTGATTTTCCACTGTTCGGAAACGGCTCTCGAGCCAAATATGGTCCTTTCAGAGAGTGTGTGGCCTTACGGGAAAAAAGTAAACCAATATTTTTTTTTTCATCCATAATCAGAGCTAATGTGTTGATTTAATTACACATCTATATATTATATATTTTAAAGTATTACACAATCACCAATGCCCGTTTGTTAGTGTATAATACACCAACCAATCGTGATCTGGCAAAGCAAGTTCAAATTCCATTGGGCGATGTGAAGCGGTAATTTTCTGTTCTTATTCATAAATCGGTTGAAAATTACATGGACAGACGAACTAACGTTTGTGGAACGATTTCCTGCGGTTTGTCTCATTTTATTAATTGCATCACTGACAAAATGGATTTTAACTGACAACAAACAAATCCCTGTGTAGCAGCGGCAGTAATGTAATTCGACTACGCCACCCCGAGATCTAATCCGGGGAACTGTAAGTAACCACCAAGGTTTCTATAAACTTAGGCCGTCAGGTTCGGGCACTGAACAAACAGAGTTTTGTTCCATACAAAAAAATACAAATTTTATTAATCAAATGCACAGCAAATTCACAGCAAAAAGTAGTAAACACTCTGAAAGCTGACATCAGCACATTCCTAAAACACTATACTCTGGAGAAGAGTTAATGGTAAATCACAGTATATCTAAATTCACAATCCAATGGATTGAACAATTCATCTTTTATCAATAAAACACAATAATAAATAGCACCTGAGATGGTTGAGTCAGTGTACTGACAAGGAGTCTCTTACACACGCACACTCACAAGACCGAGCTTGAGGCTTACTGGTGGGCATCCAGCGACTCGGGCCGTCGGGCATAAGTATCCAGATAATCCACCCCAACGCATGTGCACAACCACACCACCAGCACGGCAATAATCACACTGTGAGGGCACCCACACTACACAGCAAAGAGAGCCCACCACCTCGAGCGCGCCGTCCCCACCGTCAGCACTCAGCTCCTCAAACATATAATAAGGACAGAATAAACAAAATTAACTACAGGTCATAATTTCAAAGCAGAAATCAGACTAACACCCCAATGACAAAAAAAACAAAACAAAATAACTTTACCAACAGCAACAGCAGTACTGATAAAGTAAATAAACCACAAAGAAAATTAAATCATGTTACAAAACAACAGAAATGCTGATCAGTGAGATTAACTAAGGAAAAAAAAAGTAATATTGCATAACAATAATGCTAAGAAATGAAAGAAACAAAGAGACAAATGAAAACTTCACAAAAACAAAATACTGATAAATGAATAAACAAAGAGGGCGAATGAAATAACTTCACAAAAACAAAATACTGATAAATGAATAAACAAAGAGGGCGAATGAAATAACTTCACAAAAACAAAATACTGATAAATGAATAAACAAAGAGGGCGAATGAAATAACTTCACAAAAACAAAATACTGATAAATGAATAAACAAAGAGGGCGAATGAAATAACTTCACAAAAACAAAATACTGATAAATGAATAAACAAAGAGGGCGAATGAAATAACTTCACAAAAACAAAATACTGATAAATGAATAAACAAAGAGGGCGAATGAAATAACTTCACAAAAACAAAATACTGATAAATGAATAAACAAAGAGGGCGAATGAAATAACTTCACAAAAACAAAATACAGATAAATGAATAAACAAAGAGGGCGAATGAAATAACTTCACAAAAACAAAATACTGATAAATGAATAAACAAAGAGGGCGAATGAAATAACCGTTAAGAATCAAAGACGCACAAATCACTCAAAAGAATCACAATTAAATCACGTAACAAACACATTCATCCGTGGATAACTGCATGAGGGCAGATGCTCAGTCGGTCACACAAGTGGCCACTGAGGCGGTTTATATGAAAGATGACCTCAGTCCATTAACTCGGACTCGGCGAAAAGTTCCACACTTAGAAGAGACGTGTATTCACAACACAAACAAAGCAGCAGTTGCCCCAAGGCAGGCCGCAAACGCTTCCTTGCGATGGTAGCTATCCCTAAAAACACATAATAATAGTTCTATTAAACTACCACCCAAATAAAGCAACCACATAGCCCGAACGTAAAACTACTTACCTGAGCAACAGCACGCTGACACATGAATCTCGGAGGCAATGCGCAGTGCGCGAGTCAACAATAACACGTTATTCCGTTCAATCCGGTGGAAAACGGGGTAGCCGCAACAAAGCAAGGAATTCTATGGAAAATCGAAATCCTACATAAACCCCCAAGCAAACCAGCAACAGTTCAACATTTGCAAATGACCTCTACATACCTGCGACACCACCAAAAACTGGGTGGACCCAAACAACACGAGCCTTCAGCGTCACGCACTACCCGGGGTTACGTTCGAGCTATAACATGCTCCTCCTGACCTGATTGGCCACCACTAGCCAATAGTAAACCGGCTAGAAAGGATAAAGCCAATATAGCTAAATGGGGAGGAGGGACTGAGTCCAACCACAGTCCATCCTGCCACGCACAAAACCATGCAGCAGCAAAAGTCGCATTAATGGTAAGTAGTGTTAAATTCACTTGTATTTATGTAGCCTATATTGATACACCGTTTACTATTTCATGAAACTATCAAAGTTAACAAAACCCAAGTGCCACCGGCACCTACAGGCCTTTATGTGAAGTGTAGGCTGGCGAAATGGTTACGTGAAAGGACTTTATTATATTAACGTTAACATTTTTGAATATTATGCTGCCATATGAAGTCTCTTATGTTCTTCAAGCCTGCATTTATTTGATAAAAAAACAGCAATATTGTGAAATATATTAAAATAATGGTTTTCTATTTTAAAATAATTTAAAATATAATTTATTTTTGTGATCACAGCTGGATTTTCAGCATAGTGTCACATGATCATTCAGAAATCATTCTAATATGAGGATTTAATGTCAATGATGGAAACTGTGATACTTTTTTCAAGATTGTTGGATTAATAAAAAGTTAAAAAGAACATAATGTAATGTAATAATATTTCACAATAATAGGCTACTGTTTTTTCTGTATTTTTGATTAAATAAATTTAGGCTTGATGAGCATAAGGATATATATATATATATATATATATATATATTGCCCCTTTTTTACATTTGAGCCCCTGCCCCTGAAGAACTCTCTGCACGGCCCTGCTGCAGATGTTCCCTAGCCTTTTGCTTCTCCTCTTTGTATTTCTCTCTGACCATCGTCTTAACAGTTTTACGGCTTGGCAGAACATAGGTGGGGTCCAACTTCTTTACAAATGATCTAAATCCCTCGTCTTCCACGATGGAGAAAGGCTGCAAGTCCTTCACAACCATGTTGACAAGGGCATCATCAAGCTCCTTCTTCCTTCCTAATAAAACCCAGTACAATTACCATTCATTCATACTGGCAGTATAATTAAAGGTTACAAAGTAAGTTATGCAAATTAAGGCCATGCAGTGTTTAACCAAGTTACAAATAATGTGCATTTATTAAAATGTTTATAAATAAGCATTGGCAGTACAAAATTTGTTCATCCCTTGGAGTTCAGATGGTTACAATATAGTGTAGATTTAAATTCAAAAGTTTGTTTGCAGTTGGCCTGAAATCCAACATAGACCTATGTATACTAGGGCTGTCAACGAATATTCTAAATTCGAATATATATTCGAATAGTTTTTAAAAAACGAATTTCGAAGGTGAAAATTAATATTCGAATAAATAAAAAAATGTGGGGAAAAAAACGCCCGCGGTAGTAGAGGCGTGGCTGTCTGCTTTGCGAGTGGGCGGTAGCGCGCCTGAAGCCTTGTGTACTTTGGCCTGTCTCCAGAGCGCGAGCCCACACTGACTGCGCGCGCTCCTCCCCAAACGGACGAGGCGTTTATACTCGACACGCTCGCTGTTGTGCTTTTCTTTGAAACGACAGATGGCGACTCGGAGTAATTGTTCTATAAACTATCAGGAAAAGCGTCGAGAAGAAGTGGGCTAATGTACACAGGTGACGATATTTATTTTAGTACACTTCACCGAAAACCACACTACAAAAGAATCATGTAAAACAGATCAAAATAAACCTTGATATTACTTGTGACATGAGAACAAAATGTATGTAGAAATGTAACGTTAACTTATACAACTCAATGTATGATATCTAAATGTTTCCTAATTTCACTAAACACTTTAGTGAGTTTTCACTTAGTTTCGTGAACTTTTCTTTATTAAACAGGCTTTTTTATGCTTTTGTAGGCTCGTTTTGTAAGCAACTAATTTGTATGTGCAAACTGGACCAGCCTTACTTTGCATCGCCCGCCACAAGCTTCTCTGTCTGCAACACGACAAGAGAGGCCATAACGGAGAAATTAACTTTGTTCATTTGTAAGGACATGAGAGCGATCAGTGTCGTGGATGGGGCAGGCTGGAGTTCTGTCAAGCAATGGAACCGAGGTACTGACTGAATAGATATTGCATGAATGAAGGATAAATGCACTGCTTCCACTGGTTTGATTATTTACCGTTTCATGTCAAGGAAAAGTACCATGTTTACCACAGCACAGCTCGCTCGGAGCGTTCAATAATATGCTGTAAAACTTATATTAATATTTGTTTCAATCACTGAATGAAGCCTGCTATATTTGGGACAAGAGTCGCGACCTTAAATTGCTTGCACAAAACTCTTGATCAGTCTCAAAATGTGTGTGTGTTCATTTAAACCGTTATGCGCAGAGAGGGTGAGGGCGAGAGAGAGTGAGGTCTGCGGTCTTTAGCCATTAGTGATTTACTTGTTTTTGTGTAGGTTATACGTTGTCAAATATGTTTAAACTTAAATAGACTACCTATATAAGTAGTTATGTGTCTTTGTATTCATTTGTCCTGTTATTGACGTAATGCGCGTCATTGATAAAATGCGCAACCAGATGTTCGAATAGTTCGAATATTCGTGCTTTTTTTAGAGGGAATATTCGAACGTCATTTTTGAGCAATTTTGACAGCCCTAATGTATACCATACATACTGTATATAAAACCAATTTAGCATATTTAGGGGGCGGCAGTGGTTCAGTGGTTCATGTAGGTTGTCTACAAACCGGAAGGTTGGTGGTTCGATCCCCGGTTAAACCTGACCAAGTGTCGAGGTGTCCATGAGCAAGACACCTAACCCCAGCTGCTCCCGACGAGCTGGATGGCGCCGTGCATGGCTGACACCGCCGTCGGTGTGTGAATGGGTGAATGTGAGGCAATGTGTAAAGCGCTTTGGATGGCCATTGGTCTGTTAAAAGCGCTATATAAATGCAGTCCATTTACCATTTACCATATGAAGAAGTCAACCACAACATCATATGCTAAATTGGTTATTCTAGCAAATGGCTTCAAAACTTTGCCTATGCTATTAGTGATGTGTTATTATTTGTGATAAAGTGTTTTTATCTTTGTTAAAGTGTTATATTCCACCACATGAAGAAATGGAATAGAATATGAAAACTTGAACTCCAAAAGGGTGACTTGTGACTTTTCTTGCATTTTAAATATTTTTATTTTTTTTATCCCAAAGGAAATTTCTTTCATTATTAGTATTAATTTTACCTTTTTCTGTTGGTGCAGACTGGTGCTCTGTTGTGGGAGTCTCGTTGGCCTGAGCATTTGGATGTTTGGAGCGTAGATGCCGAAGCACTGAGGATGTATTATTAGAATAAGATAAAGTTTGGTCACATATCATGCATGATACTTTATTAGGAGTGTCAAGACTGAAGTGTTCCCACACTTGAGAACGTGGTCTCTTGCGTGCATTCTCCATATTGAAATTAAACACAATATGAACTGAGGACAGTGTTTACAAGCAGCAAACAAGTTTGTGGTTGAGGAAGGACTTTTATTCATTTTTCAACAGTGGTTGAGCTTGCATGGTGTTTTAATTTACATTCAGACAATTTAATTAAGATATTTTTAATACTAGTACTTTCATTAACAACAATATACACAAAGTTAAAAAACTACATTACTTATAATATCGCATTAAATTAATAGCAGTATGGGACAGCACAATCGATGCATTTTGCATTTGAGCCCGTCGTGACGTGTCAGTGAGGTAACGAAGCTTCAGTTCCACAGGTCACATGACAGCCTCATTTCAAAGCAATGCTCCGGAAAACACTGTTTCGAAGCACTGGTGTGTCGAAAACTCGAGACGTGTATCGACACAGGGTGTCGAGCTTCCCATCCCTACCTGTTGCCTGTTTTTTTTGACTACGATTGTGGATTACCCTTTCAACAAAGCTGCATGTGGATCCTCAACCTTTGAGTCTCTGAGCGGTTTGTTACAAATATGAATATGAAATACTGTTGCTACCCTATTGTTGTACATAAAGTTCTTTTGTTTTATTTTTTACTTGAAGTCAGGTTTATGTAAAGGTAAAAAAATTGTGCACTGTTTTATTGTCATTTTAAAGTGAATAAATGTTTTGTATTGAGATGCTGGTTTACTGTTTCATGGCACTTTTTAAAAATCCTGAAAATAATTACATTTATAGAAAATACAGTTAAAAAATAAAAGCTGCTTGGAAAAAAAGTTACTTAATGTGTGGCTTACAAGGAGACATTTGTAAACATTACTTAAAAGATCATGTTGGATATGCTTAAAACTATAAATTCTAAATTGATAAAATTGAGTTGCCATTACTTCCAAGTTGAAAACATGCCAAGTCTAATAGGATAAACACAATTAAAATGAGTTTAAAATACTCAAAAAGCTGATGCAAATAGTTGCCTCAATTTTATTGAGTACAACGGGCACAGTATTTTTTTAAAAGTGTATATTGTGATTGCACACATCAGCATTTGCTTCGTAAAAATTGACTATATTCCACAGCTCTAGTATCGACATTGTTTCATACATTCTCTCAAGAATCTGAAGTGATCTCTGGTCCAAATGCCATCTCTTGCTATCCCCATTTCATTCTTCTCTTTTTACTTCCTAACTCTCAACTCCTTTCTGTTTTCTCATTTCTATTTCCTCAAGTGCCAGTTTTCTCTTGTTTTTCCTCCTCTTCCTCTCTCTGCCTCCTCTGAGTGCCAGCAGCAGCTCCAGCAACAACTCCAGCAGCAGATCCAGCAGCAGATCCAGCAGAAATCAGAGTAAACGGCAAAGTGATAACTCCAGCCACTGCAGCTCCAACAGCACACAAATTACTCCAATATTTGGAAAAATATGACTTCTGTTCACTCTGACTCTTTTCTGTAGACTTTTTTTCTTCAGATTTCAATTGAGATTCAAATCCTGAGGGATTCACAGAGAGGTCAGAGAGAGCAGTATCTTTATGACTTTGTTTCTCCTCTTGTTGTTTTCTCTTTCTTTCCTCTTGTCTGAATCTCTGAGCATCTTCGTACATCTGATGACTGTAGTGTCCTCCTCCATTCTGCTCTATCATTGAGTCAATCTCCTGCAGTAGATCATTCACCTGCTCTCTGTTATTCTCATCTCTGTTGTTGAAGACGTGAAATCTGCCTCCACACTGATCAACTAGATCTCTTAATGCACAGTTCCCCTCAATGAGTTCCTCTACAGACTTTTCTTCTATCTGATCTCCATGAGTGAAGAGAATGATGGAGTATTTTAACACTTCTTCACCAAACATCATCTCAATGATCTGAGGAATCTGCTGCTCATGCTCAGTGAATCTCATAATCACAGGAAACACAATGAGAAAAGCGTGCGGTCCAGGACTGGATAAATAAGCACATCTCATGATCTCTGTCATAAATGCTTCAGGGTCCATTTTTGTGTCAAAAAATGGAGGAGTATCAACTACAGACACAGATCTGCCTGAAACAGTTGCTTGAGCATCTGAACATTCACTGGTTACTGATCTCTTTCCACCCTCAGATCTGAACTCTCTCCATCCCAGGATTGTGTTTCCAGCTGCACCCTTCCCAACACCAGTTTTACCCAGAAGAACAATCCTCATGGATGAAAGGTTGACAGCAGGAATATCCTGGATGTTGACACTATGCTGTGGGTTCTTTGGCACTGTATGAAAAAAGAAAACAAATCAGAGGATCACTTTTTTTTACTCCAAGATGTACTTTACATACTGCGCTAACTTTATGTAATATACTACAGTTAACATACAATACATTTAAATTCTTTATCCAGATAAAGGAGCCATTATAACTGCTGCTTAAACTCAAAAGCTCTTAGGGTGTATTCACACTTGGCATGAACCATGGGTCGATTGCTCTGTTAGTGCGGTTCATTTGAATAAGTGTGAACTTTGCCATCCAAACCCTGGTATGCACCAAACCAGCGGATAGAGACCGCTGAGAAGATGGGTCTTGCTCCACTTTCAAACAAACTCTGGTGTGGTTCGAATCATATATGAACGCAACACTGACCAAAGACATGTGAACAAACTAAAAACAGGAAGACAAGACCCTAAAATGGACAGATTGCATATAGTTTTTTCTCATCATAGTCGTGACGTTGCCCATCACAGTTCAGTACAGGCATCAGAACCGCGTCTCCTCGCAGCAGATCTGTGTTTGTGTGTGTATCGAAGGGATTCCTGACGCTGTGTTGACTCCTTTACACATTTTATAAGCTCTTCATGAGTTCTCAGCTGGTCAAAACACCATCATATACAGGCTAAACGCTCATTTATCCTAGCACTAGGGATGGGCATTTTTGTCAATTTCTCATTTCGATCATCGATAGGTTTCAAAAACGAGTAATCGATTACTCGGGGGCGGGGCATGTGCAGGGGGCGGGGCATGTCCGTCATTGAGATAATGAAAACTGTTATGAAAAAGGTTGTTGACAAATACAAACGTGACATGAAAGCAGGTATATGAAAACATGAACATATAAAACAAAAAATAACTGCTAGATTATGATGCATAAATGTCTTTGAAAAAGAAACATCTTTATAAAATGACTGTCTCAAATAACCAAGTCTGTAATATCGAGCCTTGCCTTTGAGCTGAAACTGTGAAATAACATCACCCTGCAGAGCTTGCAAGCTGGTTAATAAACTCAACCAAACGCATCATATGTCAATATTAATATGAAGATTATTATGAACCTATTACGACATAAATCAACACAAAAGGACGTGAATGCGCACGTGAACTTCAGCGTGCTCGATCTTACAGGCTATGGTTTGAAACGGAACACTTTGAATGCGCTCTTCCCTTAACAACGCTGATACACGGACAACGAAAGCACACAGAAACAACATTTTATTAAAATCCTGTTCTCATTATAATGCTTTGACAGATTGACTCTGCACATCATGCACTTAATTTTATTATTCATGATCGAAGCGTTTACAGACATCACTGCGCGTTTTCCAACTCATAACGAAAAACAGCTTTAAATAAACTAGGTCTACTGTTAAAAAATACGAGAACAGTATAGCACTGCTGCATTACTAATATCAATGATTCTGAGAAGGAAATAGCCTATTTAAAAAGAATATGACTGTCTCTAAACCATCATGTCGAGCATGAAATATGCGTTTGAGCTGAAACTGAAGAGAAAGAACAACAGCCGGTATAACGGCAGCGCTTTGCTAGCTTGTTAAGCTCAACCAAACGCTTCTTATATTAGATTAACCAGATAGAAAACATAAAAGTAATCTTACAACGTGCATCTGCAGAAAAGGACGCGAATGCGCACATGAACTTCACGCGCTTCTCGCTAGTTTCTCTGTGGATCAGCTGATACACGGGGAACTAAGCACAGAGAATTTGCAGCATTCTAATTTCCGTCGTGTTCTCATTATAATGCTATATAGGCTATGACAGATTGGCGCTGCACATCTTGCACTAACCATTCAATGATCACAGTGATTCCAGACATCACTGCAGTGCGCGCCTCAGTTTCACTTTATTTCGCCGGTCTGGAGGCGTGCTGTAAAACGCTAACCAATCAGACCTCCGGTACCGCGCAAAATGACGCAGTAACCAATAAAAAATTTTTTTTTTTCAGGGCGATCATCGTTCTCATGATCGATGATCGCTGTCACGTTCGAGTACTCGATTACTCGACCACTGTTGCCCATCCCTACCTAGCACACAGCATTGTTTTGGATGTTCGGTAAGTTCTGTCTCTAAATAGGCAATACGCCATAAACGCTGACCAATCAGATTGCGAACGTGTACCTATGCCTTTAGGTTCAGTGATAAAAATGCCAGTCTGAATGCTAATCAAACCAGGGCTAATTATTTTTTTTATTTTCTTTGGTCTGAAACAAACAAACTAGGCCTGTCGCGATTGGTCAATACAATCGACTGCATCAGCGCTTATAATTAGTCGACATCAATATTTTTAGTCGACTGGGTAAGTTGGGTACGATAGGAAATTGTAAGCAGAACAGTCAAATATATACTTTAGTGAAAGTATACAGAGTTGAGTGAGAAAATGGATGTGTTACAATGAATTTTGTCCGTGCAGCTCTTAAAGGGCCGGACTTAATATACTGTGTGATTAATGTTCATCAAACAACAAAATAAAATAGAAAATCGCCCCATGCTTGACTGAATAACTTTAATATATTTATTAAGAATCTGTGTGTAGTTAATTTACAGAGTGACTATGCAGACTATGCATTTTTGTTTTTACATTTGATTATTTAATTTCTTTATTGAATGCTTCTGTTAATTAGAGCTAGGCTACTGTAGCTGGAAATAAAGAACTGTTTTTGTCATATTGCTAAATATCTATATTGTAAGTATAACATTTTATTTAAAAAATATTAAATTACTTGTATTAATGAAACAAGATTTCGGTCATCCCAACCTGTTCAGAATAGTGGTTAGTGTTAACATGATTGATAATAATCATGTGATTGTTGCAAACATCTCTGTAAGGATGTTCACACTGGTAGATGATTGATTGATTGATTGATTGATTGATTGATTGATTGATTGATTGATTGATTGATTGATTGATTGATTGATTGATTGATAGATAGATAGATAGATAGAACATAAACAAGACAAGCAGCCCAAAGCGATATTATGCCCTGCTCATAAGGATGAATTAAAAAGTCGTATCACCTGAGGAACAAAAGATGTCCTCAGTCTGTCTGCAGAACAGGACGGGGACAGCATCCTGTTGCTGAAGGTGCTCTTCTGCTTAGAAATGGTACTATGCAGTGGGTGATGGACATTGTCCACAATGGACAAAAGCTTGCTAAGGTTAAAAATGGACAAAAGCTCTCTGCCACAGTTGTTAAGGAGTCAAGTTCAACACCCATCACAGAACCAGCCTTCCTCACCAGCTTGTCAAGCCGTGCAGCGTCCCTCTTCTTAATGCTGCCTAGTTATTTGTAGGTCTGAACCACCTCCACACAGGCACCTTCAATGGACTTAGACTGCAGGTGGGGCCTATATGCCTCCGGAAGTCGACCACCATTTCCTTAGTTTTCGAAGTGTTAAGCTTTAGGTGGTTAGAACTACACCACCTAACAAAGTCCTCAATTAGGCTCTGATACTCTCCCTCATCTCCATTCTTAATACACCCCACGATAGCAGTGTCATAAGAAAATTTCTGCAAGTGACACAATTCCAAGTTGTACTTAAAATCAGAGGTGTACAAGATAAACAGGACTGAGGAGAGCACCGTCCCCTGAGGTGCCCCCGTGCTGCTGACAACAGTCTCAGTCCCTCAGTCGGACATACTGAGATCGCTCAGTAAGATTAACTTAATGAGGTATAAGTCCACACCCATCCTTGTCAGTTTCCCTTTCAATAGAGGGGGCTGGATGGTATTAAATGCGCTGGAGAAATCCTGTAAATGTATAGTTATTATTATTATTATTATTATTATTATTATTATTATTATTATTATATTATTATTTTTATATACATGAACATGCTGGCCAAGGGAGTTTTTATGGTTTTTTAAAAAAAAAAATTTTTTGATAAAACAATGTCATATTCAATTACTTAAATTTTTTTTACGTGACAACACTATTCATAATATATAGAATTCTCTATATATTCTCTTTTTTATGTTGTTTTGCAAATTTGTACCTTTTTACATTTTAACTAGAGTAAAAGTAAAACTTTTACTCTAGTTTTACATTTTGTCAAGGGCTTGTTTACATGTATTTTTTTAAAGTACACTACTGAATGCCAAAGTTGCAAGTTAAATTAAATGTTTTTAAGTAAAATCGTTAAAAATTATTGTGATAAATTAGTCAATAGATTAATCGATAAATTAGTTAATATAAAAATAGTCGTTAGTGGCAGCCCTAAAACAAACCAAGTGAATCAAACTACAAGTGTGAACACACCCTTAGTTTGGTTTTACACTCTTTTTTTCCTAATTTCAAACATTTCTGCAAAGTTCTCCCTTACTGTTAAACCAACAGATACTGTGAAAAAAAATTATGAATAAATAAAGTAATTTATGTCTAATGTGAACATTCCCTTAAAAATGTTGTTAAAATAGACTTACAATTCTTTAAGTTGTTCTTGAAGATTTTAGATATCAGAGGTTTCACTTGGTTTTGCTCTCCTTTTGTCTTAATGTTGATCACGTGGAATCTTCCCTGATATTTCTGAGTAAGTTCCTTCAATGAAGTTTCTTCATGAATGAATTCATAGTCATGTTTGCATCTTCCAGTTGATCTCCTCTGGTGAAGAGAATCCAAGTGTTTTTGATGTGTCTTTCTCCAAGCAGCTCTTCGATCTTCTCCACAGTTTCTTGATCTTCATGAGTAAAGATCTTCATGTCAGCTTTGATGACCAGGAGAAATGCACAGAGACCTGATTCACATTTCTGCAGAATATCTTCATACTTCAGAAGGTCTTCCTTACTCTCTGTACCAGAAAATCCTGGGGTGTCATAAACGGTGATTGGTAATCCACAAATGCTACCAGTTTCAGCTGTAACATCTCGAGTGACTGAAGTCAAACTCCTCCTTGATTTGAAAGCTTGATGTCCCAGGATTGTGTTTCCTGATGCACTCTTCCCAGCTCCTGCTCTTCCCAGCAAGACCAAATTTAAACGCAGATTTCCCATAATGTTTGTTCCCTCCCTTTTTATTCCATAGCCTGTAAAAAAAATAAAATGAACATGGTGTAAGAAGGAAAAAACACATGTAACAATTTACCATGGAAACTAATAATACCAATAAATAATAATAAATCCTTTCAAATAAATGTTAGCATTTCAAATTCTGTAAGGAACATGCAATTTGCATCTGTTCAAAATTCTTCAATGCTAAATTAACTTCTGTTAAATGTTGGTATATTTAGTAAATTATTACTATATTTAGTTCTATTATTACTAAATTCACCATGGATAACTTGTCTTCTCTCTTATTTAATCTGTCTTATCTTAAATACCACAGCCGTTTTAATGGCCTGAAGAAATTGACTAATGAACTGATGTGTTGAATCAGGCGTTTTAATTAGAGAGATGCCCTAGTTCCTGGAAAAATTAAAGAAATGCTAATGTAATAATGTGGTTTATTTCTCACATACAATTATTTATATTAAAACACAGCTAATTCACGCTGTGCTTATAGCTTATAGTCATAGAACATAAAGTAGATGTAACCCCTCCAGTTCGAACCACCCTACTCCAAACGGGACTCGAACCCCGGTCCACCGGCATGAGATTTGGACGCTCTAACAAGGCTGCAACCGCTAGCGTCAGTCGCTAGAGCGTCTCTTGAGATCAGAGGAGTGAGCTTTACTCGCACAGCAACTACTAGCTGGCCTCCGTTACATAGACATATATTTAGAATGAAGTTGTGTGTTTAGAATTATGGCAGAATAAAAAGTACAGTTCTGAAGACAAATCTTCATCACTCTAGTGAAAATGTAACCATTTAAATGTCACCGTCCAACCAGTGGGACATCCTTTTAACAATAATAACAGTCTAAACCTAAAGTAATATTGACAAACTATATATAATTTGAAAACTTACACGTTGTCAAAAATCATGTAGTTTTCACATTTCTAATGCAAATGACATAGGAACAGTAGTTTATTAATTTTCAACAACAATGTTTTCAGACTCACAAGGAACGTTCAGACCTGTTCAGACCTCAGTAAAATCATGTTCTTTCTGCTTGTCTATGCCCATACTACTTCTGAATATGATGTTTAATAAATTGTATGAAAATTATGGAAATATATGCTTCAGGTCAATCAAACCATATATGGAAATGGTAGAGACTTTATATGGTCAGTAATGGAGACTGGTTGTCATCTACTGGAATAGTTTGGTACTGTGCCCAAACAAAATCTTACAGAAATTTGTAACACAACTTGATCAGAGTTTTGCCAATGGTTTACTTGCAGTTTTATAGTAAAACATGTTTTGTAAAATAAATATTTGATATAAAACATAAAAAGTATATATTTAAATTTTATATTGTCCTATATCCTATATATTATTTCATTTTATTTTTCACTTCTAAAATAATCTGCCAAGTGTCCCCTTTGAAAGGAGACCAAACTTTTGTGCTCCAAAGTATTCAAGATTTATAACAATTTAAGTTGGGGTCTAATCCTCAAAAACAACAAATGAACAAGGGAAGAACTTCACACTTCGCACTTTTCTGTCAAATTGACTTACTGTAAGGCTGATGAGCAGCTGAAGTGATGGCCACTGCAAAACACATCAGAAAAACAGTGAACATCATTATGTCAACTACTTTCAAATGTATTTGAATTTAGAACATCAGAATGTGAAATGATTCAGAAACAATTTAATCCAAGTGTACATCTTTCTTGAAATGTTGCTCACACAAAATGAACACATCTTTCAAGAAACAGTTGAAGACACAAGTATTCCCTGTATTTGTAATCACTTCTGCTTACTGCACTACTGTAGCTCATTTATTACCCACAATCCTCAAATCACACACTACAACACAAGACATACACATCATTCTTTTTAACAAAAGTGTGATTTTACATTCCTTGGGAGAAAAGAAAATTAACTATGAACTGCTCATCTTTGTTGAATTAAACAGCAGAACAGATCAGTAAACTGATAAGTGTCGGTTTTTTACAGAAGAGTCACTGAACTTCCATTGAAAGATCTTTCACACTTTTCTGTTGGACTTACTGTTGGGGCGATCCTTTTCCAGACTATTTCTGCGCCCTACAAAATACAAAGATACAAACACAAACAGTTTGTTAGTGAATCCAATAAACATTAGACATCAGAAAACAAGAGTTATGATATTTTACAGATTAACAAAAAATATAACACAAATATCCCAAATGAATCATGTGTGTCTGCTAGTTGTGTTTGCATTTATTATTGCCTTTTTTTGTTGTTGATTTTTTTGTTGTTGTCCTAGTTCACCCTCAAGCCATCCCAGTATTTTTTTCCCTACTATGGTAGTCAACGGTCGCTCTATCTGCTTTGTTATAAACATTCTTCAAAATGTCTTCTTTTGTGTTCAGCACAACAAAGAAACTCATACAGGTTTGGAACAACTTGAGGGTGAGTAAATGATGACAGAATTTTCTTTTTGGGGTGAACTATCCCTTTAAGTGAGTGTGTCATTGTACTGTTTTGTTGTTGTGTTCTTCATTAAGAATAATAGGCTAATGAATCCACCATTCAACCAACCCACCCAAAAATTGGCGCTAATTCTAAACCGAAAGTAAAATGCGCACGGCCGCACTTGTTTATTCATGGCCGCACTGGCATTCACGGTGCGTGTCCACTGGTGCGTTTTCAGTTTATTCCTATGGAATAATTAAATTTATAACACTTGCACTTCTCCGCACCGTTATAAATACCAGAGCAGGCCATGCGCATTTTACTTTCGGTTTAGAATTAGTGATTTAAAAGCCCCAGCCGTTGATACCGGTATTACCAGTGTTGTCACATGTCGATTAACTGGTGGGAAAATTTCCTCACCGTCACATCCCTTTTATAAACTAAAATAATGAGCTTCCAACAGACGGCCATACGCATGTTGACGTAGGGCAAAAACGTAACTTGCGCATGGTATGACACAAGACGCAGCGTGCCGCTGCATTCACATGTCTGAAGCTTGCATGTCTGAAGCTGGTGCTGACGTGACCGTCATAGTGACAACAGCCAATCATACTACTTTTCTGGTGTTGCATGAACACAATTGGCTAGTGTCTGCGCTAGAGTATTTGCATAGGCGATCTGATTGGCTGACAACTGCGTTGGCGCTTGAAAAGTGACAGCAGAACCCATAATTCAGTTCGGCAATGCATGACGTTCCCCATTAAAAGTAAATGAGAAGCGTTGACGCTGGCGCCCTGTGTGAATCCGGCGTAATGCTTATGCTACATCATTCAAGCTACATCATGTGTGGTTTGAAATATTTTTCAAATCACATTTCTAGAAGTCCATTTCAGTCCGACTGCTTGAATTAGATTTATTAAGGTTTATGTCACTTTCTCAAAATATGTAAAATGTAAACATGTCAGGTTGTAAATAAGACAAAATCTCCATCCATGTTACTGTAGGTGTTGTTTTTGGCATATGCCTATCAAAGATTTACTCCTGTCTTCAGTGTCACATGATCCTTCAGAAATCATTCTAATATTATGATTTACTATCAATGTTGGAAACATTTGTGTTGCTTAACACTTTTTATAACTTGTGATACTTTTTTCAAGATTCTTTGATTAATAAAAAGTTTAAAAGAACAGCATTTATTCAAAATATAAATATTTCACTTCACTCTTTAAAAAATTATTTCACTTTTTATCCGTAAAAGTATTAATTCCTTTAACAAATATTTATAATATATGTATATTGATATTTTAAATGAATGCATTTCAATGCATTCAAAAGAATACTAAAAAAGTATCACAGGACAGGTTATAAAAAATATTAATATTAACTGTTTCATATGAGAATGATTAGTGAAGGATCATGTGACACTGAAGACTGGAGTAATGATGATAAATTCAGCTTTGATCGCAGGAATAAATTACAATTTGAGAAATTGAGTTTTGAGATTGAGTCATTTCAAATCTTTGCAATTGCTTTTAAGGGAGCTTCTAAAAACATTCAAATGAAATAACTGACACGAAGTGGAAGTAACGATGAAGGAAAACTCAAATAAACGCAGGCCCTTTTCAGAAATGGCAGTAAACAGCTCTCCTCACTGCAATCGAAAGTAAAACAGAACTTAGACTCTGGAGAAAACACACAACTGTGCTGCTTTTACACATTTATTTCGAACAAAGTTAAGTCAAATCTTCTTAAAGGCAGAGAGCTACCTGCGGTCTCTGTTGTGGCGCTCGATGAAGCCATTATTCAGATTTATCCGCGTTGTTCGCGCAGATATCATGGATTTTACACATCCGTTATGGATGGAACATGTGTGTTACACGCTGCATCCCAATTCGCATAGTATCCGTACCAAATAGTATTCGACAAAATAATTAGTATGTCCCAAATCGTCGTATGTTGAAAAGAGTATTCCAAAGATTCCCGGATGGTTTACTATTTCCGAATACTATTTCCACTTGAATCCGAAGTGCAGATCGATGCGCACTCTAACGACTGATATTGCCCACAACCCATTGCGAGATGGACGAGGATTCGATTAGAACTACAAACGCGGATAAAAAGTGTTTAAAAACTACAAACATGACGATTATGCGAGTCAGACGGTTAAGTAGAGAGGATTAGATAAAGGGGTTTGAGTGAGCAATTATCAACCTGACGAAAATATATTTATTCAATATTATCCACATTATATTTCACCTGCAGCAGCATTGAGAACCAATATTGGTGCCCATTGACTATTGTACGTAAACAAATATACTGATTTTATGTTTTTTATTTTTTTCTTCTTCTCAAAATATGCATGAGACATACAACTTTGAAACCAGATGAGGGCATCAGAATTGTTATTTTTCATCTAAAATTGACTGATCCATAACGAAAAATTATGTTTGAATCGTGAATATTAGTCTGAATTGCTCCCTTATATCAGTGGTTCTGATATAAGGCTTGTGTAGTGCACTATGTGCCTTTCACCATGTAGAAAATAGTAAATGTGTGAACAACTGACCGATTTCACCCGCAGCTTCAGCGTCTACTTATAGTGTAGGGGGCGGGACGCTTCAGATTCTAGAGAGCATTTGATTGGACAGAAGATGTGATGAGAAGGTGAAGTCTGCGATGATGTCATCAAAATCTGTGATTAATTTTTGCGTAACTGTGAGAGACTGTAAATTTTGAACGCTTATATCTCCTAAATGCAAATGTTGTCATTGTTTTGGAATACAAGTTATTCATAACCTTAAGGCTAACATAAGTCATACTAAAAGCTAAAAAAAACTTCAATTTTGATTTCAGGGGGCCTTGAATAAGAAATTCAGGATGACTCACACCAGGCTAGCTTTTAAACATTTTATTAGGTCACAAATAATTAATAATAATCTGTGTTAGCCTAGGCGAGCATATTATTCACTCATTGTTTGCTCTGTGTCCATTTATCGGAATGCCTGTAATCAATCAGGCAAAACAACTCAGATGATTTATCATATTAAACAAACTATTCATTGTTTTGAAAATGTGAACTGAATGTTGCAGTTAATGCTTAACATTGAAACTTCATTGTCTTTTCGAAATAATCCGACAAGCCGCTTTTCAATCGTCGGGCAGAACTGTGAATGGTAATGTTTCCACTTGAGCATGATATTTCACGATTACAAACTATTCTCTGCCCGGAATTAATCAACTGTGCCAAACCGTGCTGCAAGAATGTGAGTAGTGACGCCGCCACTCAGGATTGAATGTAAAGAACCAGGCCAAATTGTCTGGATGAGGAACTTTCAGAAAGACTGTCTGAAAATAAATGAAAGAGATTAACATCTGAATCCACTCATACAATCATCACTCATCCGAGACAACGTCCCACTGAGTGAATTAACTGAGAATGGCTTCATTTGCATGTATTTACCTTGTCGCAAACTTCCCCCAAACTCCTGATCCCCTCTCCTGGGAGATCACTAAATCCAATAGATTTTGGGTATATTTCAATGTCAATTCTCACTATACAATATTATATGTTTGGTATCGTTTGAAATGTCTCAGTGCGAATGGTACAAAAATCTCATAAGCACAGAAGTATACAAGAAGTTAATAAGAGTTTTTAGAGCTTAGACCTATTTTACTTATGATGGTGGGTGTGGCTTTTGGAGCCATTTGGTTTCCTTTCAATTGAGCCAAATGGGAATTCGATTCAATTTAAATTCCCTTTGTTTTCATGTGTTTCTATTTGAAAGAAATCTCTGTCTTGGTCTGAGCAATATAAGGAAGTGGAACAGAAAGATTGGGGCCCACAGTGGAGAACCGGGGCGAAAGTAACACGGGACGAAAGTAACAACGCAATTTTCTCCGAGCCCTGAATACATTTGCATTTCAAGCTATGACAGCACGTTCAGCACACAACCCTTGACGGATCTGCCAAATATCATGTGATTCCGCCATCGTTTCACGCGGTTAGGTCCGAAATACAGTTTTCAAGTACGGGAAGTAAATTAATGAAGCGGTACTTTTTTTCTAATTACAAGTTGTGTTTCTTGTTTCATGTGTCACAGTAATGATCAATCTACGGGTTATTTAGTGCTGTTACACACCCTGAAGCTTTGTCTTTTCAGAGTTTTTCAGTATAAAAGTAAATCGTGTTTAAATGTCAGGACTTCCTGTCGGGACGAAAGTAACACTTGTTACTTTTGTCCCACTATTATATATATAATGCATATTATGCACATTTAATTTAATTTACTGGATTTAACGTATCAAATAGATTGACATTGCAAATAAAAAAATATTCTTAACAATTCAAGTTTGTACTGTCATATTACATTTGAAACATTTGATGAACTTTAACATATAAAATGAAAATGTAATTTAATATTTTTTTTGCAAAGATAAAGGACAAAATATGTTTGCAGTTACATATTAACAAGGTCATAGTCAGGTATGTTTAATAAAAACAAGAGTAGCACCAAAAAATCTAGCTTGTATTGTTGTGTTACTTTCGTCCCACCTGATGGGGTCAAAAGTAACAATGTGCAGCTTATGTTCAAAGTGAAATTATACTGTAGTCATTCTACATTTGTACAAAATACCACCTGCTATTGATAGACCACACTTGTGAGTTATTGGCCACAGCAAAAATATATCTTGGTCTAAAACATTATCTTTTAAAATTACGATTTTCTGAAAAATGGTACTTTCGCCCCTGCTTTCCCCTACTGTAATGGAGTTGGCCCGTAACGTGGAGTGTCTCGACACTCGGTGTTGTGTAATATTCAGTCAGGTATCGATCTCTTATTCTTTGCTACAGAGTATTTGATGTTATGTACGAATTATCTTTGAATTGATTATGTAATTGGCATTATACATTTACCTGACTGTTAATGCAATTGTTACATTTTGATCCTTTCTGAATCACTCTGTAATTATTAACTATCTCCAGAACGGAGCTGCAACAAAAGGTTAAAACTGAATGATTAAATGTGTGACTAAATATTAAATATAAATTACTAAACAACCAATTGCATTCTCTTCTAAATTCGACAACTATGATAAATGGAGTCGCTTCGAGTCCCTATCGTTACCGTTCATTGGAGCGATTTCAGCAGCCTTACACCTGGCTGCCAGTTTCTCTGTAGCTTGCTAAATGTGCTTTTTGAGCAATGGGAACACACATTAATAATACAATATGCAGAAATATCTGATCTTCCTCCATAATGCAGTCGTGATTTCGCATATCCTGTGTAAACTCTTGCATTACCAAGGCAACAACTGACTAATTTGTATTTCATTCCAAACAGCTCCGTTATTATCCCACATAGCAACATCATGCCGCCCCAGATCTGGCACATGTGTAACAACTCCACAAACAGCATAACCAGCTTCACACATTACTAACCAGCTAGGAGTTATTGAGAATTATGTTGACGTTTTATGGAAAATAATAGATGAGTCACCATTATGTGGATCAGTGTTTCATTTAGTTGGGCAGTTTCACTCTTGACTTTTTATGTGAGTTACTGGTCTTTATAATAGTGTTCATCAAAACACATAATTTGTTGCAAAGGAAGCCAGAAAAAATGATGATCAGGTGATATTTTTAAAAGTAGGATGATTCACTGGTCTAATTTCTGACCAAAGGTTATTTTTTATTAATAGATTACTTTCACTAATGACAATTTCATGCCACAGATCAGACATTCTGAATTTAGATTTTTAAATACATTGCAAGAAAAGAAATGGTCACATGCTTCATGCAGCAATGCATGCAAGCCACCATAGTATGAAACTCATGACTCCCAGCATGCATTGCAGCATTAAGTATGTCACCATTGTCGAAGACAAAATTTTTAATCAGTAAATATTTGCCAAAACGCAATATTTCTTCACTGTTAATAGTTGCAAGGTAAAATATAGCTGCAAGCAGCAATACCGGGGCCAAGCGCAAAGAAGAAGACATGACATGCCAAAATGGCTGGCAGTGTCAGATCAACTGCAGCAATGAGCAATTAATCACATTTTAAGATAATTTTAGGCAAAAGGCTGAAAAATGCTTTGTAGTCTGAGAGTGTCAGACCAACTGCAACAATGAACAATTTTACAGTTTAAGAAGATTAGGCAAAATGGCTGAAATATCATATATAGAGTCACTGATAATATAAGTTAATGGTTTATCACTTTTGACCAATAGGTGGCACAGTTACGAAATGTATGTGGTGTGGTCAGAATAAGGGAACAATGACACATGCAAAGTTTGATGCCAATATGTCAAAGCATTGCAGAGATACAGCCTCAAGAGTCATTTTGGCATCATGCCTCAACTTCGTCGCTGCGGTTTACAAAAACGGTTTCATCTATTGATGCAAAATCCCTAACTTTTTGTTGACACAGTCTGAAGATGATACGATTTGATTTTGGTGGAAATTGGACAAATGGTTTGAAAAAGTAGGTTTTGATCAAATAAGAATATTGAGGACAGGATGTTTGACCAAATATGGCAAAATTAGTATCTATGTTCTTGGCATGAGCCAATAAATGTATTATGACCAGTTTCATTAAACTAGGCTAATTTAATCAAAAGTTATTAGCATGTTTGTAAATTTTGTTATAACCTCTGACCACAAGGTGGCACTGCCCCAAAACTTTTTGAGTACCTTCAAAGCATGGTGCGGAAGACATGATTTTTGGACAAACGGTTCAAAAGTTATAAGCAAAAATAGCCATTCTTTGTATCTCCGGACCAGTAGGTGGCGCTATGCCGAAACACTGCATGTTGCCTCAGGTCATGCTTTTGATGACATGTACCAAGATTGGTTTGAATACGATAAAGCGTTGCGGAGATATTGCCTTATGAGTGTTTTTGCAACCGCTACGCAAAATTTGTGTGCGGGTTTATCGAAAACGATTTGACAAATCAACTTGATTTGCAAGATTTTTTGTCAGCATGGTCTGAAGATGATCTGGTTCAATTTTCCTGCAAATCGGACAAACCGTCTAGGACGAGTTGGCAAAAGTAGGTTTTTTGGAAAATTAAAAATGGCGGGGAAATTGTCATGACCGAAAATGACATCATAGGGTGCAATTGAATAAGTATGAGCCAATGAATGTATTATGACCAGTTTCATTAAACTAAGCTAATTTAATCAAAAGTTATTAGCATTTTTGTAAATTTTGTTATAACCTTTGACCACAAGGTGGCACTGCCCCAACACTTTTTGAGTACCTTCAAAGCATGGTGTGGAAGACACATACCAAGTTTCATAACGATAGACTAATGCGTTTGTAAAATATAGCATTTTAGCACATAATTCAAAATGGCCGAGAGCCAAAATTGGCGATATGGTAAAATTGAATATTAAACGACTCGTCATCCCGTCCTGAATCTAACGAGACAACTTTTATGATTTTTGGACAAACGGTTCAAAAGTTATAAGCAAAAATAGCCATTATTTGTATCTCCGGACCAGTAGGTGGCGCTGCGCCGAAACACTGCATGTTGCCTCAAGTCATGCTTGTGATGACATGTACCAAGTTTGGTTTGAATACGATAAAGCGTTGCGGAGATATTGCCTTAAGTGTGTTTTTGCAACCGCTACGTAAAATTTGTTTGCGCGTTTATCGCAAATGATTTAATAAAAAATGTATAAATGGAGCCAAATCACAGAAACTGCAAAGATGATTTTAATATCAGTGTCAGGTAAGAGTAAGATGCGTGTCTACATTTTATGGAAGTTTCTTATAAATAGCCACTTTTATAAAATCATGTGAAATTTATGTTTTAATACATTTATATTATATCAGTGTGCTGTGTAGTGTGCATAGTTTATCCTATGACATCAATGTGCATCATACGTTATCTTGGCAAACACATCACATGACGTTTTTATTTCAAGTGATAGTTATTTGTGATAGCCTGTATGAAAGGGTTAAATTATCATCATCAAAAGAGAAAGTCACACACACACCCACACACACCCACACCCACACCCACACACAGTGATAGAGTGAGAGTGAGGGGGGAGGGGAAGGACTGAGAGAAAGGCACACACACAAACTCAGACCCCCCCCCCCCCCCACGACCACACACACACATTGAGTGATAGAGAGGGGGAAGGAGAAAGACAGGCAGATGGCATTCCATAGACTTAATGGCTTTATACTGTACAAACTGTATATTCTATCCCCCTACACTACCCCTAAACCTACATATCACACACACACACACAACCCCTAAACCTACCATCACAGAAAACATTCTGCCTTTTTTAATTTTTATTAAAACATTGTTTAGTATGCTTTTAAAGCTATTTTTATTTACGGGGACACATGAAATGTCTTAATTAACCATGATTATGTTGTAATAAACACCCCTCCAACACACCCATTTCTGAGGCTTTGCCCCTTTCCACTGACTGACATCTCTGATGTGTGTGTTGAGTTTCAAGTAATTTCAAGCATTCTAAGAGCCTCAAAAACAGCCAAAAGATGATTAAACTTTGACACACTGCCATGGCAACAGTATTTAAAATATCAGGAATCCATTCATATGTCTACATCTGCCATGTTTTGTCATTATACTGATGAAGTTTGAAGTAAATCGGGTGAAAACAAGACAGTGATTTAGCATTTTTGAAAGTGACACACTTCCTGCTGCCAGTTGGTGGACACACAAACACACACACACACACACACACACACACACACACACACACACACACACACACACACACACACACACATGTTTGTTTTTGTGAAATGTGAGGACATTCCATAGGCGTAATGGTTTTTATACCGTACAAACCGTATTTTCTATCCCCTTACACTGCCCCTGCCCCTAAACCTACCCATCACAGGAGACTGTGCAGTTCACTTTCTGTGAAAAAAACTTGTTCTGTGTGATTAATAAGCATATTTTTTAAAAAGTGAGGACATGGGGAACATCCTAATATTTCACACTCTTTTTGTAATACCTATGTCATACCCATGTCATTATACACATTTGTGTCCTGATATTTC
This sequence comes from Gobio occitaniae, assembly GCA_033150135.1. Lineage (NCBI taxonomy): Eukaryota > Metazoa > Chordata > Actinopteri > Cypriniformes > Gobionidae > Gobio > Gobio occitaniae. Next base: position 58,081 of record JARQWZ010004778.1, read on the forward strand.
ACAAAATCATGCCCACACACACACACACTCACACACACACACACACACACACACACACACACACACACACACACACACACACACACACACACACACACACACACACACACAGACACACAGACACACAGACACACAGACACACAAACCTCTTAAAGCTATTTCATTTATGGGACACAGGAAATTTTCTCATAAACCATGTTTACATGTTGTAGTATATTTTTAAAGCTACTTTGTTACATTTTAATAATACATTATTTAGTATGTTTTTAAATATATTTTATTATGTGGACACATGAAATATCCTCATTAACCACTACGTTGTAATAACAGTGTAATACCCATGTCATTATACAAATTTGTGTCCCTAATAAATCACATAAACAAGCACACACACACACACACACACACACACACACACACACACACACACACACACACACACACACACAGAGAGAGAAAGTTTCAAAAATAACACAACACTGCCACCCTTTAGTGAGGGGAGGGCAGACAGAGAATAAATATTCAGAAGAAATATATTAAATAAAATAAATATATTGATCTGAAAAATAGTATGATTATTTTAAAGCTATTTGGTTACATTTGAATAAAACATTGTTTCAGTATGTTTTTAAACACACACACATACACGTTGTAATCCCAGTGTAATACCCATGTCATTATACAAATTTGTGTCCTCATAAATCACATAAACAAGAGAGAAACAAGATTTGTTTTATCCTGTTTCAAAACTAATACAATGCTGCCATCTTGTGTTCATTGAGGGGAGAGCAGCACACAGACACAGAAAATATTATTCACAGAAATATTTTAAATAAATAAATATATTCATCTGAAAAATAGTATAGTCATTTTAAATTAATCTAAGTTCAATTACCAAACATACAATCTTAATTTAATTGAAATTAAAATATGATTTTACAAGATATGAGACAATTTCTGTTCCCCTTTTTTGTCCTTATTTAATCCCTCGCCATGGCAACACCGTTTGAGATATCCAATATTCGTTCGCATTTTAGCATCTTCCATATCTTTGTTTCATGTTGACCGAGTTTGGTGGAGATTGAATAAATCGCCTACGAGGAGAACGTAAAAACTCAGACCCTGAATTATATAAATTTTCACCTTCAAACCAAAATATCTGACTTCCTGTTGGTCGGAGCTAATGACTGTAAATTAGAAAGTTGTCCGGCTCGAAGAGAACAATATATGTACCGAGTTTGGTGACTGAAGATAAAACTAACTTCAAAAACCAAAAGTGGGGGGCACTTTTGTCAAAAGGTGGCGCTATAGAGCCCCTCATCCCCACCCGTTTCTGAGGCTTTGCCCATGTGTACTGACTAACATCTCTGATGTGTGTGTTAAGTTTCATGCAATTTCAAGCATGCTAAGAGTCTCAAAAACAGCCAAAGACATTATTAAACTTTGACACGTTGCCATGGCAACAGTATTGGAAATTTCAGAAATCCATTCATATGTCTATATCTGCCATGTTTTCACATTATACTGATGAAGTTTGAAGTCAATCGGGTCAAAATAAGACAGTGATTTAAAGTTTTTTTTAAAAAAGTGACACACTTCCTGCTGCCAGTTGGTGGCGCTATAACTTTGACTCACAAACGTCATATCCTTGCGATCGGCTTCCTACAACAAACACACAGCTGAAGTTTCATCCAAATCAGTCAATGTTTGCACAAGTTATAACACACTTCCTGTTTCCCTTTTCTCGCCATAAATTCGTTGCTTCGCCACGGCCAAACCGATTGAGATATCAAAAATCCGCTCGCAATTTAGCATCCTGAATATCTTGTCTTAATGCTGACCGAGTTTGGTGCCGATCGAAACAATGGCCTCGGAGGAGTATATTAAATTCCAGAGCATGCGTTTTCCAAACAACCCATAATAGCTCACTTCCTGTTGGGCTGACGCATAACTTAGAGCACGAAAGTTGTTCAGCCTGATGAGATCTATATGTGTACCGAGTTTCATACATATACGTGCAAGTGTGTTTGATATATAGACCAAATTTTAATAGGGGGCGCTGTTGAGCCCCCCCTGCCACGCCCGGGTATCAGCTTCAGCCCGGCCCTGATGGCCGCAGATTCTGACGTATCTGCAAAGTTTCAAGAGTTTTTGAGCATGGTAAGGGCCCCAAAAGTGCCCATTTAGTCGATAAGAAAAATAATAATAATTAAAGCTGCGAGCAGCGATGACGGGCCCAAGCCGGTGGCACCGCCACGCCGGTGGCATCAGCATAACTGTGCACGGCAGGCAATATGCATTTAAACAGGATAATTTTTTTAAATCGCTCGAATATGTCACATTTACCGCAGCAGCTGGTGCCACTATCACCACAAGCCACACCCATGATGTCATTTAAATGTAGATGATTTTTAATGTCATGGGATGAAATAGATCACTTTCAAATATGTGAAAAGTTATCTTTTCCTGCTCAAAATGTTATAAGTCCAGAAGGCCAGTATTTAATTCAAGGTATTTGTATAGTTCTTTTTTTACTTATTCACAAGTGATAGTTATTTGTGATAGTCTATGATATGAAAGGGGTAAATTATCATCATCAAGAGAGAAAGGCACACACACAAACTCACAGGGTGAGAGAGAGACCCCACACACACACACACCCAGGGTGAGCCTGAGAGTGAGGGGGGAGGGGAAGGACTGAGAGAGAGGCAATCTGCACATTGAACAAGATTCACAAGATTTTAACAACAAAAAGAAATAAAATCTAAATGGTGGGAGAAAGTTTTTTTTACTTCAATCTCTGAAAACATTATTTTGAATATATTTGAAATCACAGATGTTGGGTGATGAGAATTGTAACTCAAATATAATTTAGAAAACTAGTCCTGTCTGAATAGTGATATGTCAGTGAGATCAGCTCGGGCGCGCACACCGTCTGTGGGTGATGTCACGTATTTTGCGAAATGCGCAGTTAGGTGATGTGTCGCCCTCCACACGTTGCGAAACAGACTCCGAAATGGGGAAATGTAAATTTGCGGACTCCTGGTTGGAGTAGGATGAGTTTAAACAATGACCGCAGGGTTTTTCCATGGTTTTTCCTGCATAGCGGCCGCATCCGTCACATTTCGTGCCACCTCCGTCTGTCGACAAAACTCAAGACAGGCAGTCACTTGCACAGATTAGGCATGTCGTGGTAATTAAATAATCATCAGAAATATATATTGTCACATGATCTTTCAGCAATCATTATTAGTATTTTATGATTTGCTAGTACAAAGTCATCTAAAGCCATTCCATAGCTGTCTGAATGTCTTTCCTCCGCTGTAGCTGTCCATCATTCTCCGTTCAGAATTCAAACTGCGCATCGTGTTTGGTTACAGTCAGTCAGCTGCTTGGTAAAGCTCACTCCAAGATGATATATTCCCGTTATAATACTTGATATGCAGATAAAATAATTTATCTTCCTGGAGTTTATCTAGCGGTTTCTGAACGATGTTGTGCTCCCTACCCGGGTGACAACACAAGGCATCACACGCACAATAACCGGAATTTAAAACTGTGAAGAAACCGACCGATATACATAGTAGACTAGGATTTGTGCGCTCAACGCTCATCGTCTCTTTATGCCGTGAACTTTTTAATGTGCACTCGCGGTGCACTGCGCCCTCTGACTCCATGTTGCTTTAAGCGCATCATTCTGCACCCGGGATGCGCATAAGCGCATTGTGCCACGCTTTCATATATTTTCATAGTTTTGTGCACTTAAAGATGATTAAAAAAAATCTTGTTCTCACGTATCTATCATATATTTGTTGCCCCTTTACAGAGCTGCACATTACGTTTACAATAAACTATAAATCTTGAAATGTTATATTATTTGTGTAGGCCCATATAATTATTTACATTCATATATAAATTAAATATAAATTGTTTTTTTTTATAAATGTATTTAATAAGAACACAAAGTAATTTGTACCTTTTCATTAACATTTTTAGATTTTATAAAATTAGTCCAGAGATGTTTTTTCAAGAATTACTTTTTGTAATTGCAAATTTTTTTAACTATCCACTCACCTAATTTAATATATATTTTTGTTATAGCTTATGATTATATATTTTTATTTTATTGCTCAACAGTAGTTCTCATCGCCGATGAGGTCTTTAAATATTTTGAGAAGGTCTTAAAAAAGTCTTAAAAAGGTATTAAAATTTACTTCAGGATTCCTGCATATACCCTGCATATGCATCATACGTGATCTTGGCAAACACAGCACATGACATTTTTATTTAAAATTAGAAAGTTTTAAATTAGTTAAATTAGATTAGTTAAATTAGAAAGTTGTCCGGCTCGAAGAGAACAATATATGTACGGGGACACATGAAATGTCTACAAATGTATGTCCTCAGAAATCACAGAAGGGACACTGACAGACACACACACACACACACACACACACACACACACAGCATACCGCAGCATAGCCATACAGTTTAAGTTCACCCACACTTTATATTAATAAAAAGGTTTACAGTGCAAATACTGTTGTTGCATATACTGTGCATAAAATTTGAAAACATTTGCAAAAAACACCACTGTATCATTAATTTTTTTTTTTAAACCTTTAAGAAACCATTTTTTAAACATCTATAAACATTACATTTACATAGATAGACGGACCAGATATTCCCAACACTTTGGGAATACTTAAGGGTTACTAGTTGTTTTGTAAACTGTCTATAAACATTATCTGGATGGTTATTGTAAAGTTGCAACCGATGACTATAATACCTTGTTAAATAGTTTAATAAACAGTACCAGTAAAACGTGGGCAGTACCAGTAAAACATGTAAACAGTACCAGTCAAACATGTGGGTTGTCCTGATACTGTACTTCAAAATGTAATAGTGTAAAAATTGCCACAGAATAAAGTAATTGTTCAAGATCTATTGGTAACTCATAAAAATAATGTCATATTTGCATAAACTGTCACTACCGTATATATCCCGACACTAGCACATTAAGATAAGCTATGAAAAAAATAATGTTCCTCTGCCTCTTTCTGGTTAAATAATGTTTATAATAATTGTTAATATAGCATGCTATATTAACTATTCCAGGTTATTTATGCATAGCATAAATAATAGTTAGTATAGCATGCTATGCCACTTTCATCAAAACCTATTACAAAGCTATAGCAATCTCATGTCATTCCGTCTGTTCGAAAAAAAAGTTGCACTAACTGTTCGTTACAAGCAGCATTTGCCGTCAGGCAGGTAACATAGCTAACATAAACATATTTTTGCTAGCCTACCTGCTGCAAACTTACACTTTTTTTGTACAAGACAAGTAGAGCTATTTTATCCAGTGTAATTTATCACATACCACTATCTTGTTTTTTCTTATCCTCCTCTTCCTTTCTCTTTTTTCTTTTCTGGCTTCCTGAAGCATAAAATTCCGCTTCAAATCCGAAGATTTTGTATTTTGCCGACAGCAGAGATCGCGTGGTTGGCTGGCTGCTGTCAGCGACTTCTGAGAGGGGCCCCTTAAGGGGGATCCCGATAACAGTGTCATTGCACTTTACTGCATTGACTATCAATGGGGCGCTCACACAGTTTGTCGTTTCATTTTATTCTTAACCTGTCGCTGTCTTGGGGCCCCAGGCCAGCTCGAGGCCCCAAGCAATTGCTTGGTTTGCCTGCCTTGTCGCGACGGGCCTGCACACACACACACACACACACACACACACACACACACACACACACACACGCAGAGAGGCATGCTTAAGCTGCCAACCCCCACCCCCCTTCAAACACACACACACACACACACACACACACACACACACACGCAGAGAGGCATGCTTAAGCTGCCAACCCCCACCCCCCTTCAAACACACACACACACACACACACACACAGGCTTGCTTTAGTTGCTAACCCCCAACCCCCCTTCAAAAGGAAGGCAGAGGACATTGCATAGACTTAATGGTTTTTATACTGTACAAACTGTACATTCTATCCCCCTACACTACCCCTACTCCTAAACCTACCATCACAGAAAACATTCTGCATTTTTACATTTTGAATAAAACATTGTTTAGAATGTTTTTAAAGCTAGACAGTGAATTAAAGCACTTTTGAAAGTGACACACTGCCAGTTGGTGGCCTGGCCACACACACACACACACACACACACACACACACACACACACACACACACACACACACACACACACACACACACACACAGACAAACCCCTTAGAGAGAAAGAGAGATGGAATTTTTTTTTATCCTGCTTCAAAACTAATACAATACTGCCATCTTGTGTTCATTGAGGGGAGAGCAGCACAGACAGACACTGAATTGATTATTTAAAAAAATATTTAAAATAAATAAATATATTGATCTGAAAAATAGTATAGTCCTTTTAAATTAATCCAAGTTCAATTACCGAACATACGATCTTAATTTAATTTAAATCAAAATATTATTTTACAAGATATGAGACAATTTCTGTTCTCCTTTTTTTGTCCTTATTTAATCCCTCGCCATGGCAACACCGTTTGAGATATCCAATATCCGTTCGCATTTTAGCATCTTCCGTATCTTTGTTTCATGTTGACCGAGTTTGGTGGAGATTGAATAAATCGCCTACGAGGAGAACGTAAAAACTCAGACCCTGAATTATACAAATATTTACCTTCAAACCAAAATATCTGACTTCCTGTTGGTCGGAGCTAATGATTGTAAATTAGAAAGTTGTCCGGATCGAAGAGAACAATATATGTACCGAGATTGGTGACTGTAGATAAAACTAACCCCCCCACTTTTGTCAAAAGGTGGCGCTAGAGAGCCCCTCATCCCCGCCCGTTTTTGAGGCTTTGCCAATGTGTACTGACTGACATCTCTGATGTGTGTGTTGAGTTTCAAGCAGTTTCAAGCAATTTCAAGCATGCTAAGAGCCTCAAAACAGCCAAAAGATTATTAAACTTTGACACGTTGCCATGGCAACAAAATTTAAAATTTCAGGAATCTATTTCATACGTCTCTATCTGTCATGTTTTCACATTATACTGATGAAGTTTGAAATAAATCTGGTGAAAATAAGATGGTGATTCAAAGCATTTTTGAAAGTGACACACTTCCTGCTGCCAGTTGGTGGCGCTATAACTTTGACTCACAAAAGTCATATCCATGTGATCGGCCTCTTACAACGAACACACAGCTGAAGTTTCATCCAAATCAGTCAATGTTTGCAGACGTTATTACACACTTCCTGTTTCCCTTTTCTCGCCATAAATTCGTTGCTTCGCCACGGCCAAACCATTTGAGATATCAAAAATCCGCTCGCAATTTAGCATCCTGAATATGTTCACTTCATGCTGACCGAGTTTGGCAATGATCGAAACAATGGCCTCGGAGGAGTATATTAAATTCCAGAGCATATGTTTTCCGAACAACCCATATTAGCTCACTTCCTGTTGGGCTGACACGTAACTTAGAGCACGAAAGTTGTTTGGCCCGATGAGGTCTATATGTGTACCGAGTTTCATACATGTACGTGCAAGTGTGTTTGATATATAGACCAAGTTTTCAGACCCACTTTAGGGGGCGCTGTCGAGCCCCCCTGCCACGCCCGGGTACCAGCTTCAGCCCGGCTCTGATGGCCGCGCATTCCGATGTGTGTGCAAAGTTTCAAGAGTTTTTGAGCATGGTAAGGGCCCCAAAAGTGCCCGAGAAGTCGATAAAATAATAATAATAATTAAAGCTGCGAGCAGCGATGACGGGCCCAAGCCGGTGGCACCGCCACGCCGGTGGCATCAGCTTAACTGTGCACGGCAGGCAATATGCATTTAAACAGGAGAATATTCTAGAATCGCTCGAATATGCCACATTTACTGCAGCAACTGGTGCCACTATCACCACAAGCCACACCCATGATGTAATTTAAATCTAGATTAATTTTAATGTCATAGTATAAAATAAATAAAAGTTATATTTTCCTGCTCAAAATTTTGTAAGTCCAGAAGGCCAGTATTTAATTCAAGGTGTTTGTCGTTCTTTTTTACTTATTCACACTAAAGTGATAGTTTTTTGTGATAGTCTATGATACGAAAGGGGTAAATTATCATTCCGAGAGAGAAAGGCACACACACAAACTCACAGGGTGAGAGAGACACCCCCCCCCCCCCCCCCCCACACACACACACACACACACACACACACACACACACACACACCACACACACACGTGCGCGCACACACTCAAACACACACACACACCCAGGGTGAGCCTGAGAGTGAGGGGGGAGGGGAAGGACTGAGAGAGAGGCACTCTGCACATTGAACAAGATTCACAAGATTTTAACAACAAAAAGAAATAAAATCTAAATGGTGGGAGAAAGTTTTTTTTATTTCACTCTCTGAAAAAAATATGTTGAATATATTTGAAATCAATATGTGTGGTCCAATGTAAAAAATAAATAGAGAAAGTCACACACACACACACACACACACACACACACACACACACACACACACACACACACACACACACACACAATGATAGAGGGAGAGTGAGGGGGAGGGGAAGGACTGAGAGAAAGGCACACACACATACTCACAGGGTGAGAGAGAGACCCCCCCCCCCCCTCCACACACACACACACACACACACACACACACACACACACACACACACACACACACACACACACACACACACAGAGAGAGTGATAGAGAGGGGGAAGGGGAAAGACAGGCAGAGGGCATTCCATAGACTTAATGGTTTTTATACTGTACAAACTGTAAATTCTATCCCCCTACACTACCCCTAAGCCTACATATCGCACACACACACACACACACACACACACACAACCCCTAAACCTACCATCACAGAAAACATTCTGCATTTTTACATTTTTATTAAAACATTGTTTAGTATGCTTTAAAGCTATTTTGATTTACGGGGACACATGAAATGTCTTCATAAACCATGATTATGTTGTAAATAATAAATCACATAAATCCCTAATAAATCACATAAACAAGCACACACACACACACACACACACACACACACACACACACACACACACACATACACACACACACACGGAGATAGAGAGTTTCAAAAATAACAACACTGCTACCTTTTAGTGAGGGGAGGGCAGACAGAGAATAAATATTCAGAAGAAATATATTAAATAAAAGAAATATATTGATCTGAAAAATAGTATGATTATTTTAAAGCTATTTGGTTACATTTTAATAAAACATTGTTTTAGTATGTTTTTAAACACACACACATACACGTTGTAATACCAGTGTAATACTCATGTCATTATACAAATTTGTGTCCTCATAAATCACAAACAAGAGAGAGAGAGAGAGAGAGAGAGAGAAACAAGTTTTTTTTTATCCTGCTTCAAAACTAATACAATGCTGCCATCTTGTGTTCATTGAGGGGAGAGCAGCACACACACACAGAGAATTTCTGTTCCCTTTTTTGTCCTTATTTAATCCCTCGCCATGGCAACACCGTTTGAGATATCCAATATCCGTTCACATTTTAGCATCTTCAGTATCTTTGTTTCATGTTGACCGAGTTTGGTGGAGATTGAATAAATCGCCTACGAGGAGAACGTAAAAACTCAGACCCAGATTTAACCAAAAATTCACCTTCAAACCAAAATATCTGACTTCCTGTTGGTCGGAGCTAATGACTGTAAATTAGAAAGTTGTCCGGCTCGATGAGGTCAATATATATACTGAGTTTGGTGATTGTAGATGAAACGAAGCCCTTCACTTTTGTCAAAAGGTGGCGCTAGAGAGCCCCTAATCCCCGCCCGTTTCTGAGGCTTTGCCCATGTGTACTGACTGACATCTCTGATGTGTGTGTTGAGTTTCAAGCAATTTCAAGCAATTTCAAGCATGCTAAGAGCCTCAGAACAGCCAAAAGATTATTAAACTTTGACACGTTGCCATGGCAACAGTATTTGAAATTTCAGGAATCCATTTCATACGTCTCTATCTGTCATGTTTTCACATTATACTGATGAAGTTTGAAATAAATCGGGTGAAATTAAGATGGTGATTCAAAGCATTTTTGAAAGTGACACACTTCCTGCTGCCAGTTGGTGGCGCTATAACTTTGACTCACAAAAGTCATATCCATGTGATCGGCCTCTTACAACGAACACACAGCTGAAGTTTCATCCAAATCAGTCAATGTTTGCACAAGTTAAAACACACTTCCTGTTTCCCTTTTCTCGCCATAAATTCGTTGCTTCGCCACGGCCAGACTTTTCGAGATATCAAAAATCCGCTCGCAATTTAGCATCCTGAATATGTTCACTTCATGCTGACCGAGTTTGGCAATGATCGAAACAATGGCCTCGGAGGAGTATATTAAATTCCAGAGCATGCGTTTTCCGAACAACCCATAATAGCTCACTTCCTGTTGGGCTGACACATAACTATGAGCACGAAAGTTGTTTGGCCCAATGAGGTCTATATGTGTACCGAGTTTCATACATGTACGTGCAAGTGTGTTTGATACATGGACCAAGTTTCTAAACGCATTCTAGGGGGCGCTGTCGAGCCCCCCTGCCACGCCCAGGTACCCGCTTCTGCCCGGCCCTGATGGCCGCGCATTCCGATGTGTGTGCTAAGTTTCAAGAGTTTTCAAGCATGGTAAGAGCCCCAAAAGTGCCCGAGAAGTCGATAAAATAATAATAATAATAATAATAATAATAATTAAAGCTGCGAGCAGCGATGACGGGCCCAAGCCGGTGGCACCGCCACGCCGGTGGCATCAGCTTAACTGTGCACGGCAGGCAATATGCATTTAAACAGGAGAATATTCTAGAATCGCTCGAATATGCCACATTTACTGCAGCAACTGGTGCCACTATCACCACAAGCCACACCCATGATGTAATTTAAATCTAGATTAATTTTAATGTCATAGTATAAAATAAATAAAAGTTATATTTTCCTGCTCAAAATTTTGTAAGTCCAGAAGGCCAGTATTTAATTCAAGGTGTTTGTCGTTCTTTTTTACTTATTCACACTAAAGTGATAGTTTTTTGTGATAGTCTATGATACGAAAGGGGTAAATTATCATTCCGAGAGAGAAAGGCACACACACAAACTCACAGGGTGAGAGAGACACCCCCCCCCCCCCCACACACACACACACACACACACCACACACACACGTGCGCGCACACACTCAAACACACACACACCCAGGGTGAGCCTGAGAGTGAGGGGGGAGGGGAAGGACTGAGAGAGAGGCACTCTGCACATTGAACAAGATTCACAAGATTTTAACAACAAAAAGAAATAAAATCTAAATGGTGGGAGAAGGTTTTTTTTATTTCACTCTCTGAAAAAAATATGTTGAATATATTTGAAATCAATATGTGTGGTCCAATGTAAAAAATAAATAGAGAAAGTCACACACACACACACACACACACACACATACACACAATGATAGAGGGAGAGTGAGGGGGAGGGGAAGGACTGAGAGAAAGGCACACACACATACTCACAGGGTGAGAGAGAGACCCCCCCCCCCCTCCACACACACACACACACACACACACACACACACACAGAGAGAGAGAGTGATAGAGAGGGGGAAGGGGAAAGACAGGCAGAGGGCATTCCATAGACTTAATGGTTTTTATACTGTACAAACTGTAAATTCTATCCCCCTACACTACCCCTAAGCCTACATATCGCACACACACACACACACACACACACACACACACACACACACACACACACACACACACACACACACACACCCCTAAACCTACCATCACAGAAAACATTCTGCATTTTTACATTTTTATTAAAACATTGTTTAGTATGCTTTAAAGCTATTTTGATTTACGGGGACACATGAAATGTCTTCATAAACCATGATTATGTTGTAAATAATAAATCACATAAATCCCTAATAAATCACATAAACAAGCACACACACACACACACATACACACACACACACACACACACACACACACACATACACACACACACACACGGAGAGAGAGAGTTTCAAAAATAACAACACTGCTACCTTTTAGTGAGGGGAGGGCAGACAGAGAATAAATATTCAGAAGAAATATATTAAATAAAAGAAATATATTGATCTGAAAAATAGTATGATTATTTTAAAGCTATTTGGTTACATTTTAATAAAACATTGTTTTAGTATGTTTTTAAACACACACACATACACGTTGTAATACCAGTGTAATACTCATGTCATTATACAAATTTGTGTCCTCATAAATCACAAACAAGAGAGAGAGAGAGAGAGAGAGAGAGAAACAAGTTTTTTTTTTATCCTGCTTCAAAACTAATACAATGCTGCCATCTTGTGTTCATTGAGGGGAGAGCAGCACACACACACAGAGAATTTCTGTTCCCTTTTTTGTCCTTATTTAATCCCTCGCCATGGCAACACCGTTTGAGATATCCAATATCCGTTCACATTTTAGCATCTTCAGTATCTTTGTTTCATGTTGACCGAGTTTGGTGGAGATTGAATAAATCGCCTACGAGGAGAACGTAAAAACTCAGACCCAGATTTAACCAAAAATTCACCTTCAAACCAAAATATCTGACTTCCTGTTGGTCGGAGCTAATGACTGTAAATTAGAAAGTTGTCCGGCTCGATGAGGTCAATATATATACTGAGTTTGGTGATTGTAGATGAAACGAAGCCCTTCACTTTTGTCAAAAGGTGGCGCTAGAGAGCCCCTCATCCCCGCCCGTTTCTGAGGCTTTGCCCATGTGTACTGACTGACATCTCTGATGTGTGTGTTGAGTTTCAAGCAATTTCAAGCAATTTCAAGCATGCTAAGAGCCTCAGAACAGCCAAAAGATTATTAAACTTTGACACGTTGCCATGGCAACAGTATTTGAAATTTCAGGAATCCATTTTATACGTCTCTATCTGTCATGTTTTCACATTATACTGATGAAGTTTGAAATAAATCGGGTGAAATTAAGATGGTGATTCAAAGCATTTTTGAAAGTGACACACTTCCTGCTGCCAGTTGGTGGCGCTATAACTTTGACTCACAAAAGTCATATCCATGTGATCGGCCTCTTACAACGAACACACAGCTGAAGTTTCATCCAAATCAGTCAATGTTTGCACAAGTTAAAACACACTTCCTGTTTCCCTTTTCTCGCCATAAATTCGTTGCTTCGCCACGGCCAGACTTTTCGAGATATCAAAAATCCGCTCGCAATTTAGCATCCTGAATATGTTCACTTCATGCTGACCGAGTTTGGCAATGATCGAAACAATGGCCTCGGAGGAGTATATTAAATTCCAGAGCATGCGTTTTCCGAACAACCCATAATAGCTCACTTCCTGTTGGGCTGACACATAACTATGAGCACGAAAGTTGTTTGGCCCAATGAGGTCTATATGTGTACCGAGTTTCATACATGTACGTGCAAGTGTGTTTGATACATGGACCAAGTTTCTAAACGCATTCTAGGGGGCGCTGTCGAGCCCCCCTGCCACGCCCAGGTACCCGCTTCTGCCCGGCCCTGATGGCCGCGCATTCCGATGTGTGTGCTAAGTTTCAAGAGTTTTCAAGCATGGTAAGAGCCCCAAAAGTGCCCGAGAAGTCGATAAAATAATAATAATAATAATAATAATAATAATAATAATTAAAGCTGCTAGCAGCGATGAAAGGGCCCTCGCACATGCACCGCCACCCGGTGGCCTCAGGAAAACAGTGAATAGTGGGCGACATGCATTTAAGCGGGTCATTATAGGAGAAATATTGCAAACTCACTTCAATGTGCCACACTTCTTTCTGCCAGCAGGTCGCGCTTCGACTATAACTGAATATCGCCATGTAGAGTCTTCAGGTCAGGACTATTATCAAACGTGAAGTTTGAGGCAGATCGGACATTGTATACCTGAGTTACAACAACTTCCTGTTTAATGGCGTAAATCACATACAGTAGCACGTATCCACGTGTTGCAAGATTTATTGTGTTACTAGCATGTTTGGGATTTCATGGCATATTTAAAAGTGTTTCTGGGAATGAATTATAGTATAAAGCATGCCATTTCCTGTTGCCAGCAGGAGGCGCTATGAATAACTAAATATTGGCATGTAGATGTGTTTAGGTCAGGACTCTTATCAAACGTGAAGTTTGGGGCAGTTCGGACATTGTATGCCTGACTTATAACAGCTTCCTGTGTCATGGCGAGACATCAGACTTTGTCAGGCCGCCACGGACACGCCCTTCAGGGAAAACTCAAGATCTTCACAATATAACATCACCAAGGCCTTTAGATTAGACTGACCAAATATGATGTTGATCTGATTAAATCTCAATGAGGAGTTAATCACAGCATAAAACATGCCATTTCCTGTTGCCCACAGGTGGCGCTATGACTGTCACTGAATATTGGCATGTTGATGTCTTAGGCAAGGACTCTAATAAAACATGTGAAGTTTGGGGCAGATCAGACATTGTATGTCCGAGTTACAACAATGTCCTGTTTCATGGCGAAACAACTAAATTTCTGAGGCCGCCACGGACACGCCCTTCAGTGAAAACTCAAGATCTTCGCAATTTAACGTTGCAAAGGCCTTTAGATTAGACTGACCAAATATGATGTTGATCTGATTAAATCTCTATGCGGAGTTGATTAAAGTACAACATCTGGAAATGGGAAAATTTGCAACAATTTAGTAAAGAAAAATCTAAATATCTCACTTCCTGTTGGTTTTCAGATTTCGTACCAAGAGACTTTTTTGTAGGTATTGGGCTGTTACATGTGTGTACCGAATTTCATACCTGTACGTGAAACATAGCGGGAGGGGCACTTAGTTGAAATGTTGTAGGTGGCGCTATGGAGCCATTTTGCCATGCCTAATTCTGAAACTTATATGTAGATGTCTTCAGGCCAGGACTCTTATCAAACATATGAAGTTTGTGGCAGGTTGGACATTGTATGCCTGACTTACAACAACTTCCTGTTTCATGGCAAAACATCAGATTTTGCGAGGCCGCCACGGACACGCCCTTCAGTGAAAACTCAAGATCTTGGCAATTTTACGTTGCAAAGGCCTTAAGATTAGACTGACCAAATATGATGTTGATCTGATCAAATCTCTATGCGGAGTTGATTAAAGTACAACATCTGGAAATGGGAAAATTTGCAACAATTTAGTAAAGAAAAATCAAAATATCTCACTTCCTGTTGGTTTTCAGGTTTCGTACCAAGAGACTTTTTTGTAGGTATTGGGCTGTTACATGTGTCTACCGAATTTCATTACTGTACGAGAAACGTAGCGGGAGGGGCACTTAGTTGAAATGTTGTAGGTGGCGCTATGGAGCCATTTTGCCACGCCTAATTCTGAAACTTATATGTAGATGTCTTCAGGCCAGGACTCTTATCAAACATGTGAAGTTTGGGGCAGATTGGACATTGAATGCCTGACTTACAACAGCTTCCTGTGTCATGGCGAAACATCAGACTTTGTCAGGCCACCACGGACACGCCCTTCAGGGAAAACTCAAGATCTTCACAATATAACATCACCAAGGCCTTTAGATTAGACTGACCAAATATGATGTTGATCTGGTTACATCTCAATGAGGAGTTAATCACAGCGTAAAACATGCCATTTCCTGTTGCCCACAGGTGGCGCTATGACTGTCACTGAATATTGGCATATTGATGTCTTCAGGCAAGGACTCTAATAAAACATGTGAAGTTTGTGGCAGATCAGACATTGTATGTCCGAGTTACAACAACTTCCTTTTTCATGGCGAAACATCAGATTTTGCGAGGCCGCCACGGACACGCCCTTCAGGGAAAACTCAAGATCTTCGCAATTTAACGTCGCAAAGGCCTTTAAATTAGACTGACCAAATATGATGTTGATCTGATTAAATCTCTAGGAGGAGTTCGTTAAAGTACAACGTCTGGAAATGGCACATTTTGCAACAAAAACTAAAAAATATCTGAATTCCTGTTGGTTTTCAGATTTTGCACGTAGAGACTTTTTTGTAGGTATTGGGCTGTTACATGTGTATACCGAATTTCATAGCTCTACGTGAAACGTAGCGGGAGGGGCACTACGTTAGGTGGCGCTGTCGAGCCATTTTGCCACGCCTAATTCTGAATACCATAACAGACGTAAATTTTCGCCCATTTGGACGAGTTTTGAAAGTTTTGTGAGTTTTCGAGCGTGTTTAGGCCCCCAAAAAAGCGATTCATTCGGGAGAAGAAGAAGAAGAATAATAATTAAAGCTGCGAGCAGCGATGACGGGCCCAAGCCGGTGGCACCGCCACGCCGGTGGCATCAGCATAACTGTGCACGGCAGGCAATATGCATTTAAACAGGATAATTTTTTTAAATCGCTCGAATATGTCACATTTACCGCAGCAGCTGGTGCCACTATCACCACAAGCCACACCCATGATGTCATTTAAATGTAGATGATTTTTAATGTCATGGGATGAAATAGATCACTTTCAAATATGTGAAAAGTTATCTTTTCCTGCTCAAAATGTTATAAGTCCAGAAGGCCAGTATTTAATTCAAGGTATTTGTATATTTCTTTTTTTACTTATTCACAAGTGATAGTTATTTGTGATAGTCTATGATATGAAAGGGGTAAATTATCATCATCAAGAGAGAAAGGCACACACACAAACTCACAGGGTGAGAGAGAGACCCCACACACACACACACCCAGGGTGAGCCTGAGAGTGAGGGGGGAGGGGAAGGACTGAGAGAGAGGCAATCTGCACATTGAACAAGATTCACAAGATTTTAACAACAAAAAGAAATAAAATCTAAATGGTGGGAGAAAGTTTTTTTTACTTCAATCTCTGAAAACATTATTTTGAATATATTTGAAATCACAGATGTTGGGTGATGAGAATTGTAACTCAAATATAATTTAGAAAACTAGTCCTGTCTGAATAGTGATATGTCAGTGAGATCAGCTCGGGCGCGCACACCGTCTGTGGGAGATGTCACGTATTTTGCGAAATGCGCAGTTAGGTGATGTGTCGCCCTCCACACGTTGCGAAACAGACTCCGAAATGGGGAAATGTAAATTTGCGGACTCCTGGTTGGAGTAGGATGAGTTTAAACAATGACCGCAGGGTTTTTCCATGGTTTTTCCTGCATAGCGGCCGCATCCGTCACATTTCGTGCCACCTCCGTCTGTCGACAAAACTCAAGACAGGCAGTCACTTGCTCAGATTAGGCATGTCGTGGTAATTAAATAATCATCAGAAATATATATTGTCACATGATCTTTCAGCAATCATTATTAGTATTTTATGATTTGCTAGTACAAAGTCATCTAAAGCCATTCCATAGCTGTCTGAATGTCTTTCCTCCGCTGTAGCTGTCCATCATTCTCCGTTCAGAATTCAAACTGCGCATCGTGTTTGGTTACAGTCAGTCAGCTGCTTGGTAAAGCTCACTCCAAGATGATATATTCCCGTTATAATACTTGATATGCAGATAAAATAATTTATCTTCCTGGAGTTTATCTAGCGGTTTCTGAACGATGTTGTGCTCCCTACCCGGGTGACAACACAAGGCATCACACGCACAATAACCGGAATTTAAAACTGTGAAGAAACCGACCGATATACATAGTAGACTAGGATTTGTGCGCTCAACGCTCATCGTCTCTTTATGCCGTGAACTTTTTAATGTGCACTCGCGGTGCACTGCGCCCTCTGACTCCATGTTGCTTTAAGCGCATCATTCTGCACCCGGGATGCGCATAAGCGCATTGTGCCACGCTTTCATATATTTTCATAGTTTTGTGCACTTAAAGATGATTAAAAAAAATCTTGTTCTCACGTATCTATCATATATTTGTTGCCCCTTTACAGAGCTGCACATTACGTTTACAATAAACTATAAATCTTGAAATGTTATATTATTTGTGTAGGCCCATATAATTATTTACATTCATATATAAATTAAATATAAATTGTTTTTTTTATAAATGTATTTATTAAGAACACAAAGCAATTTGTACCTTTTCATTAACATTTTTAGATTTTATAAAATTAGTCCAGAGATGTTTTTTCAAGAATTACTTTTTGTAATTGCAAATTTTTTTAACTATCCACTCACCTAATTTAATATATATTTTTGTTATAGCTTATGATTATATATTTTTATTTTATTGCTCAACAGTAGTTCTCATCGCCGATGAGGTCTTTAAATATTTTGAGAAGGTCTTAAAAAAGTCTTAAAAAGGTATTAAAATTTACTTCAGGATTCCTGCATATACCCTGCATATGCATCATACGTGATCTTGGCAAACACAGCACATGACATTTTTATTTAAAATTAGAAAGTTTTAAATTAGTTAAATTAGATTAGTTAAATTAGAAAGTTGTCCGGCTCGAAGAGAACAATATATGTACGGGGACACATGAAATGTCTACAAATGTATGTCCTCAGAAATCACAGAAGGGACACTGACAGACACACACACACACACACACACACACACACACACACACACAGCATACCGCAGCATAGCCATACAGTTTAAGTTCACCCACACTTTATATTAATAAAAAGGTTTACAGTGCAAATACTGTTGTTGCATATACTGTGCATAAAATTTGAAAACATTTGCAAAAAACACCACTGTATCATTAATTTTTTTTTTTAAACCTTTAAGAAACCATTTTTTAAACATCTATAAACATTACATTTACATAGATAGACGGACCAGATATTCCCAACACTTTGGGAATACTTAAGGGTTACTAGTTGTTTTGTAAACTGTCTATAAACATTATCTGGATGGTTATTGTAAAGTTGCAACCGATGACTATAATACCTTGTTAAATAGTTTAATAAACAGTACCAGTAAAACGTGGGCAGTACCAGTAAAACATGTAAACAGTACCAGTCAAACATGTGGGTTGTCCTGATACTGTACTTCAAAATGTAATAGTGTAAAAATTGCCACAGAATAAAGTAATTGTTCAAGATCTATTGGTAACTCATAAAAATAATGTCATATTTGCATAAACTGTCACTACCGTATATATCCCGACACTAGCACATTAAGATAAGCTATGAAAAAAATAATGTTCCTCTGCCTCTTTCTGGTTAAATAATGTTTATAATAATTGTTAATATAGCATGCTATATTAACTATTCCAGGTTATTTATGCATAGCATAAATAATAGTTAGTATAGCATGCTATGCCACTTTCATCAAAACCTATTACAAAGCTATAGCGATCTCATGTCATTCCGTCTGTTCGAAAAAAAAGTTGCACTAACTGTTCGTTACAAGCAGCATTTGCCGTCAGGCAGGTAACATAGCTAACATAAACATATTTTTGCTAGCCTACCTGCTGCAAACTTACACTTTTTTTGTACAAGACAAGTAGAGCTATTTTATCCAGTGTAATTTATCACATACCACTATCTTGTTTTTTCTTATCCTCCTCTTCCTTTCTCTTTTTTCTTTTCTGGCTTCCTGAAGCATAAAATTCCGCTTCAAATCCGAAGATTTTGTATTTTGCCGACAGCAGAGATCGCGTGGTTGGCTGGCTGCTGTCAGCGACTTCTGAGAGGGGCCCCTTAAGGGGGATCCCAATAACAGTGTCATTGCACTTTACTGCATTGACTATCAATGGGGCGCTCACACAGTTTGTCGTTTCATTTTATTCTTAACCTGTCGCTGTCTTGGGGCCCCAGGCCAGCTCGAGGCCCCAAGAAATTGCTTGGTTTGCCTGCCTTGTCGCGACGGGCCTGCACACACACACACACACACACACACACACGCAGAGAGGCATGCTTAAGCTGCCAACCCCCACCCCCCTTCAAACACACACACACACACACACACACACACACAGGCTTGCTTTAGTTGCTAACCCCCAACCCCCCTTCAAAAGGAAGGCAGAGGACATTGCATAGACTTAATGGTTTTTATACTGTACAAACTGTACATTCTATCCCCCTACACTACCCCTACTCCTAAACCTACCATCACAGAAAACATTCTGCATTTTTACATTTTGAATAAAACATTGTTTAGAATGTTTTTAAAGCTAGACAGTGAATTAAAGCACTTTTGAAAGTGACACACTGCCAGTTGGTGGCCTGGCCACACACACACACACACACACACACACACACACACACACACACACACACACACACACACACACACACACACACACACACACACACAGACAAACCCCTTAGAGAGAAAGAGAGATGGAATTTTTTTTTATCCTGCTTCAAAACTAATACAATGCTGCCATCTTGTGTTCATTGAGGGGAGAGCAGCACAGACAGACACTGAATTGATTATTTAAAAAAATATTTAAAATAAATAAATATATTGATCTGAAAAATAGTATAGTCCTTTTAAATTAATCCAAGTTCAATTACCGAACATACGATCTTAATTTAATTTAAATCAAAATATTATTTTACAAGATATGAGACAATTTCTGTTCTCCTTTTTTTGTCCTTATTTAATCCCTCGCCATGGCAACACCGTTTGAGATATCCAATATCCGTTCGCATTTTAGCATCTTCCGTATCTTTGTTTCATGTTGACCGAGTTTGGTGGAGATTGAATAAATCGCCTACGAGGAGAACGTAAAAACTCAGACCCTGAATTATACAAATATTTACCTTCAAACCAAAATATCTGACTTCCTGTTGGTCGGAGCTAATGATTGTAAATTAGAAAGTTGTCCGGATCGAAGAGAACAATATATGTACCGAGATTGGTGACTGTAGATAAAACTAACCCCCCCACTTTTGTCAAAAGGTGGCGCTAGAGAGCCCCTCATCCCCGCCCGTTTTTGAGGCTTTGCCAATGTGTACTGACTGACATCTCTGATGTGTGTGTTGAGTTTCAAGCAGTTTCAAGCAATTTCAAGCATGCTAAGAGCCTCAAAACAGCCAAAAGATTATTAAACTTTGACACGTTGCCATGGCAACAAAATTTAACATTTCAGGAATCTATTTCATACGTCTCTATCTGTCATGTTTTCGCATTATACTGATGAAGTTTGAAATAAATCTGGTGAAAATAAGATGGTGATTCAAAGCATTTTTGAAAGTGACACACTTCCTGCTGCCAGTTGGTGGCGCTATAACTTTGACTCACAAAAGTCATATCCATGTGATCGGCCTCTTACAACGAACACACAGCTGAAGTTTCATCCAAATCAGTCAATGTTTGCAGACGTTATTACACACTTCCTGTTTCCCTTTTCTCGCCATAAATTCGTTGCTTCGCCACGGCCAAACCATTTGAGATATCAAAAATCCGCTCGCAATTTAGCATCCTGAATATGTTCACTTCATGCTGACCGAGTTTGGCAATGATCGAAACAATGGCCTCGGAGGAGTATATTAAATTCCAGAGCATATGTTTTCCGAACAACCCATATTAGCTCACTTCCTGTTGGGCTGACACGTAACTTAGAGCACGAAAGTTGTTTGGCCCGATGAGGTCTATATGTGTACCGAGTTTCATACATGTACGTGCAAGTGTGTTTGATATATAGACCAAGTATTCAGACCCACTTTAGGGGGCGCTGTCGAGCCCCCCTGCCACGCCCGGGTACCAGCTTCAGCCCGGCTCTGATGGCCGCGCATTCCGATGTGTGTGCAAAGTTTCAAGAGTTTTTGAGCATGGTAAGGGCCCCAAAAGTGCCCGAGAAGTCGATAAAATAATAATAATAATAATAATAAGAAACAGAGGAAGAACAATAGGGCTCTGCGCCCTTTCAGGGCTTGGGCCCTAATAATAATAATAAGAAACAGAGGAAGAACAATAGGGCTCTGCGCCCTTTCAGGGCTTGGGCCCTAATTAAAGCTGCTAGCAGCGATGAAAGGGCCCTCGCACATGCACCGCCACCCGGTGGCCTCAGGAAAACAGTGAATAGTGGGCGACATGCATTTAAGCGGGTCAATATAGGAGAAATATGGCAAACTCACTTCAATGTGCCACACTTCTTTCTGCCAGCAGGTTGCGCTTCGACTATAACTGAATATTGCCATGTAGAGTCTTCAGGTCAGGACTATTATCAAACGTGAAGTTTGAGGCAGATCGGACATTGTATACCTGAGTTACAACAACTTCCTGTTTAATGGCGTAAATCACATACAGTAGCACGTATCCACGTGTTGCAAGATTTATTGTGTTACTAGCATGTTTGGGATTTCATGGCATATTTAAAAGTGTTTCTGGGAATTAATTATAGTATAAAGCATGCCATTTCCTGTTGCCAGCAGGAGGCGCTATGACTAACTGAATATTGGCATGTAGATGTGTTTAGGTCAGGACTCTTATCAAACGTGAAGTTTGGGGCAGTTCGGACATTTTATGCCTGACTTACAACAGCTTCCTGTGTCATGGCAAAACATCAGACTTTGTCAGGCCGCCACGGACACGCCCTTCAGGGAAAACTCAAGATCTTCGCAATATAACATCACCAAGGCCTTTAGATTAGACTGACCAAATATGATGTTGATCTGGTTACATCTCAATGAGGAGTTAATCACAGCGTAAAACATGCCATTTCCTGTTGCCCACAGGTGGCGCTATGACTGTCACTGAATATTGGCATATTGATGTCTTCAGGCAAGGACTCTAATAAAACATGTGAAGTTTGGGGCAGATCAGACATTGTATGTCCGAGTTACAACAACTTCCTGTTTCATGGCGAAACATCAGATTTTGCAAGGCCGCCACGGACACACCCTTCAGGGAAAACTCAAGATCTTCGCAATTTAACGTCGCAAAGGCCTTTAGATTAGACTGACCAAATATGATGTTGATCTGATTAAATCTCTAGGAGGAGTTCGTTAAAGTACAACGTCTGGAAATGGCACATTTTGCAACAAAAAATTAAAAATATCTGACTTCCTGTTGGTTTTCAGATTTTGCACGTAGAGACTTTTTTGTAGGTATTGGGCTGTTACATGTGTATACCGAATTTCATAGCTGTACGTGAAACGTAGCGGGAGGGGCACTACGTTAGGTGGCGCTGTCGAGCCATTTTGCCACGCCTAATTCTGAATACCATAACAGACGTAAATTTTCGCCAATTTGGACGAGTTTTGAAAGTTTTGTGAGTTTTCGAGCGTGTTTAGGCCCCCAAAAAAGCGATTCATTCGGGAGAAGAAGAAGAATAATAATAATAATAATAAACTTTCGAAATCCAATAGGGTCCTCACACCATCGGTGCTCGGGCCCTAATAATCTGAGGAAGAACAATAGGGCTCTGCGCCCTTTCAGGCTTGAGCCCTAATAATAATAATAATCCTAAGGAAAACAATAGGGCTCTGCGCCCTTTCAGGCTTGAGCCCTAATAATAATAAACTTTCGAAATACAATAGGGTCCTCACACCATCGGTGCTCGGGCCCTAATTAAAGCTGCGAGCAGCGATGACGGGCCCAAGCCGGTGGCACCGCCACGCCGGTGGCATCAGCTTAACTGTGCACGGCAGGCAATATGCATTTAAACAGGAGAATATTCTAGAATCGCTCGAATATGCCACATTTACTGCAGCAACTGGTGCCACTATCACCACAAGCCACACCCATGATGTAATTTAAATCTAGATTAATTTTAATGTCATAGTATAAAATAAATAAAAGTTATATTTTCCTGCTCAAAATTTTGTAAGTCCAGAAGGCCAGTATTTAATTCAAGGTGTTTGTCGTTCTTTTTTACTTATTCACACTAAAGTGATAGTTTTTTGTGATAGTCTATGATACGAAAGGGGTAAATTATCATTCAGAGAGAGAAAGGCACACACACAAACTCAGAGGGTGAGAGAGACACCCCCCCCCCCCACACACACACACACACACACGTGCGCGCACACACTCAAACACACACACACCCAGGGTGAGCCTGAGAGTGAGGGGGGAGGGGAAGGACTGAGAGAGAGGCACTCTGCACATTGAACAAGATTCACAAGATTTTAACAACAAAAAGAAATAAAATCTAAATGGTGGGAGAAAGTTTTTTTTATTTCACTCTCTGAAAAAAATATGTTGAATATATTTGAAATCAATATGTGTGGTCCAATGTAAAAAATAAATAGAGAAAGTCACACACACACACACACACACACACACACACACACACACACACACACACACAATGATAGAGGGAGAGTGAGGGGGAGGGGAAGGACTGAGAGAAAGGCACACACACATACTCACAGGGTGAGAGAGAGACCCCCCCCCCCCCTCCACACACACACACACACACACACACACACAGAGAGAGAGTGATAGAGAGGGGGAAGGGGAAAGACAGGCAGAGGGCATTCCATAGACTTAATGGTTTTTATACTGTACAAACTGTAAATTCTATCCCCCTACACTACCCCTAAGCCTACATATCGCACACACACACACACACACACACACACACACACACACACACACACACACACACACACACAAGCCCTAAACCTACCATCACAGAAAACATTCTGCATTTTTACATTTTTATTAAAACATTGTTTAGTATGCTTTAAAGCTATTTTGATTTACGGGGACACATGAAATGTCTTCATAAACCATGATTATGTTGTAAATAATAAATCATATAAATCCCTAATAAATCACATAAACAAGCACACACACACACACACACACACACACACACACACACACACACACACATACACACACTCACACACACGGAGAGAGAGAGTTTCAAAAATAACAACACTGCTACCTTTTAGTGAGGGGAGGGCAGACAGAGAATAAATATTCAGAAGAAATATATTAAATAAAAGAAATATATTGATCTGAAAAATAGTATGATTATTTTAAAGCTATTTGGTTACATTTTAATAAAACATTGTTTTAGTATGTTTTTAAACACACACACATACACGTTGTAATACCAGTGTAATACTCATGTCATTATACAAATTTGTGTCCTCATAAATCACAAACAAGAGAGAGAGAGAGAGAGAGAGAGAGAGAGAAAAACAAGTTTTTTTTTTATCCTGCTTCAAAACTAATACAATGCTGCCATCTTGTGTTCATTGAGGGGAGAGCAGCACACACACACAGAGAATTTCTGTTCCCATTCAGTCGGTCACGTTCGACGTACGTCGGACGTACCGACGAATTGGGATCACTTCTGGGAGCCCCTATCAGCTTCGAGCTATCTAGAACCGGCCAATGAACAATTGGCGTGCGAGATTTGCATCTCGCGCTCCGCCCCGCGCCGCGGGTATAAACAGGAAGCGAGAGCGAATGCACGCTGTCATTCACTTCGGAGCCACACGGCAGAACGAAGACCACTCAAATTGAGTTCGCTGCTATCAGCAAGACAAATAAAGAGTTTGAAAGAACCGGAGAAGAGGAGAAACGCGTGTTGGAGAGACGGCACATTCCAGCGGGACCGCGGAAGACTCATCAGCTGCCTCTGTGCTACAGAGAAAACTGCTGTTTTCACAGCAACAAATTTCTGTTGGTCTGGTTTGGGCGTTTTCCTGTATTGAGTACAGGCACGGGCTGCACTACAATCCCGTGCGCTGTCGCGTTTCCCCCTGAGTGCTTCAGCACAGAGCGTTTCCTCACAAAAGAGTACACGGGTGTGACACTGCGTCTTTTTCAAGACGTCATTCCACTCGTGCGTTTCTGGATGCGGTTGTTTCCTGTCCTGACGGCCACGATCCCTCTCGCATAAACATGTTGAGACTGTGTCGTGGGTGATCCATGTTCTCTCAGGGGAACTGGATCACGTCGACGCGCTGGTCATCTCACCTTCCGCGTGAGGGTTTGAGTGTTCAGCGCGCCGTGTGCCGTCTGGCTGCCGGGTGACAGCGCGGGTTGCCACGGCAACTCTGCGCGCGTTTCTCGGCGCCTCCGATGCGCGGTCGAGACTATGATGCCTCAAACGGGGTTGAGTCCCTTCGCTTATACCCCGATCTAGTCTCTTTTCTGGTGCACCAGAGGGGGGACTATTTTGGCTGATAAGCCTGGGTGGCCTGAGGATTACAGTGAGGCTTCCCCGCCGCGTACATCTCTGTGGGCCCCTCACTCCTCTATCGCATCGCAAGCATGTTGAGACTGTGTTCGTGGGTGGTCTATGCTCTCTCATGAGAGCATGGCCACGTCGGCGCGCTGTTCGTCTTGCCTTTTTCATTGGGGCTTGAGTGTTCAGCGCGCCGTGTGCCGTCTCACGGCCACGCCCACTGTCTCACGTGTCTGCTGGTAGCTTACAGATGGGATTGCTGGTCCTTGAAAGGGGACCTAGCGTTTCATTTGGGGCTCTAGCAGAGGACAGATGTCAATCGCTGCATCGGAGAGAGGGCTGTTATGTGTTGAAAATGAGGATGATGCTGAGATTCCCACCGTAATAGTGGGCGCTCGTGCTGAATCCGATTCATACTTGACAGCCATGCTTTCCCGGATGGCTGAGGCATAGTGCAACGCGTAAATCGCCTTGCCTGCCCCTTGCCTTTTTTTCGGATGTGCATTGGAAGGCTTTGGCATTGTGGAACTATTGGTGCCAAAATATGGAACACCAATAGGGCCATAATCTGTATAAAGTTTTCCTCTCTCTCACTACCCTCATCGGTGGGGTGGCAGTGCCACTGGCAGGCCACCTCCGCCCTGCTTAGTGCATGAGGGTAGTTCTGAGCCGAGGTTGAGCTGCGCACAGCGCTGGCCCTTGGCTAGACGATGTCCACCCTGGTCCAGAAACACAATTGACCCGGATTTGGTCTGGAACTGTTCTTCCCCGGAGGAGGGCCGGGTGGAAAACCATTAGTAATTCTGTTCCGCCACTGATGTTAAAAACAGCCAGTGGTACCCAAAAAAAAAAAAAAAAAAGAGCAGTTCCAATACCTCTGGGTCTCGGGAGTTCAGGAATGGCAGCGTGTGACGCTACAGAGCCTCGCCGCTTTCATTCCCCTCCCCACAAGAGGGCGAGAATGGCAGTGTGTGACGCTACAAAGCCTCGCCACTCTCATTCCCCTCTTCTCAGCGGTGTGTGGACAACAGTGCGCGACGCTATGCCTCGCCACTCTTGTTCCCCGCTGAGGAAGGAGGTGAGGCAGACCGTGCGCAACGCCACAAAGCCTTGCCACGCTCAGCCCCTCCTTCATTTGGGAGCGCGCTTGGCGGTGGTCGACGCTCCCATGCCTCGCCACCCTCAGACGCCTCTCCCTTCGCCAGCAGGGGGCGCCGGCTGTGGGAACGCACTCAAGCGGCCTTCCCACACTCGCACGCCCCCTCCGCGGACGCAGGTAAGTGTTGCACAGCACACTCAGATCCCACTTCGGGCCGCTCCATGCCGTCCGAGTCGGATCCCTGCATTCCGCGTCGCTGCCCCGCTGCGGGTACGTCTGTGGTTAATCCCCTTGCTCGGTGTCTGGAAGCCTGGCTAGAGCTTCCCAGCCCGTCTCGGGGCCGTACCATCAGACTCGGCTATGCGATTCAGTTCGCCAGGCGTCCCCCTAAGTTTGGGGGCGTTCACTTCCCAGTAGCGAAGGAGAACGCCCCCGTGCTCCGGGCGGAGATCGCAGTCCTACTGGCGAAGGATGCGATGGAGCCGGTCCCTCCAGCCGATATGAGGTCCGGGTTCTACAGCCCGTACTTCATTGTACCCAAGAAAGGCGGCGGGTTATGGCCGGTCTTGGACCTGCGATTCTTGAACCGGTCCCTTCACAGGCTGCCGTTCAGAATGCTAACGCAGAAGCACATCTTCCGGTGCGTCCGTCCCCAAGATTGGTTGCAGCGATCGACCTGAAGGACGCTTACTTTCATTCTCGTTTCCCCTCAACCGGCCCTTTCTGCGCTTCGTGTTCGAGGGACGGGCATGTCAGTTCCGCGTCTTGCCCTTTGGCCTGTCCCTGTCGCCCGCGTCTTTACGAAGGTTGCGGAAGTGGCCATTGCCCCCATGAGAGAGCATGGTGTTCGCATTCTCAACTACCTCGTCGACTGGCTGATCCTTGCCCAGTCGTGAGAGCAGTTGTGCGAACACAGGGACAAGGTGCTCCGTCACCTCAGCCAGTTGGGACTTCGGGTCAACTGGGAGAAGAGCAAACTCTGTCCCACACAGAGGATCTCTTTTCTCGGTATGGAGATAGACTCGGTCGCCATGACAGCGCGCCTCACCGAGCGCGCGTCCAGTCAGTGTTGAACTGCTTGAATTCGTTCAAAGGCAGGACAGCGGTACCACTGAAACATTTTCAGAGGCTCCTGGGGCATATGGCATCCGCAGCCGCAGTAACGCCGCTCGGATTGCTTCATATGAGACCGCTTCAACGCTGGCTACACGATCGAGTCCTGAGATGGGCGTGGCTCAGCGGTTCCCTCCGTGTCCAAGTGACTCCGAGGTGCCGCCAAACCTTCGGCCCGTGGTCGGACCCTTTGTTCTACGGGCGGGAGTTCCCCTAGAACAAGTGTCCAGGCACTCCGTTGTCTCCACGGATGCCTCATCCACGGGTTGGGGTGCCACGTACAACGGGCTTGCAGTTTCGGGTCTGTGGACGGGGCCTCAACTGCAATGGCATATCAATTGCCTCGAGTTGTTAGCAGTTCGTCTTGCACTCAGCCGCTTCAAAGTTCCGCTCAGAGGCAAGCACGTTCTGGTCCGTACGGACAACACTGCGACAGTTGCGTAGGTCAAAAAACAGGGTGGTCTACGCTCTCGTCGCATATCACAACTCGCCCGCCATCTCCCCTTATGGAATCAGAAGCATCTGAGGTCGCTTCGTGCCATTCACATTCCGGGCCTGCTCAATCGTGCAGCCGACGAGCTGTCACGTCAGCCGGTGCTTCCGGGAGAATGGCGACTCCATCCCCAGGCGGTCCAGCTAATCTGGAGTCGTTTCGGGCCGCACAGGTAGTCCTGTTTGCCTCCCTGAGACGACCCACTGTCAGTGGTTTTATTCCTTGACCGAGGGAACCCTCGGGTCGGATGCCCTGGCCACAGCTGGCCCCGGGAAGAACGCAAGTATGCGTTTCCCCCAGTGAGCCTTCTTGCGCAGACACTGTGCAAAGTCAGGGAGGACAAGGAGCAAGTCCTGTTGGTCGCTCTATATTGGCCCAACCGGACTTGGTTCCCGGAACTAGTGCTCCTTGCGACAGCACCTCCCTGGCCCATTCCTCTGAGGAAGGACCTCCTGACTCAGAGACGGGGCACCCTTGGCACCTGCGTCCAGACCTCTGGAAATTCCATGTCTGGTCCCTGGACGGGACGCAGAGGTTCTAGGTGACCTACCGCAAGCGGTAGTTGACACCATCACTTCCGCTAGAGCCCCCCCTACGAGGCGCCTCTATGCGTTGAAGTGGAACCTGTTCGTCGATTGGTGCTCTTCTCGCCGAGAAGACCCCCGAAGATGTTCGATCGGATCTGTGCTTGCCTTTCTACAAGATGGGTTGGAGTGAAGGCTGTCTCCCTCCACCCTCAAAGTCTATGTTGCCGCTATCGCCGCTAATCATGAGCTAGTAGATGGAAAATCTCTAGGTAAGCACGATCTGGTCGACAGGTTCCTTAGGGGGGCGAGGAGGTTAAATCCGCCTCGTCCTCCCTCCATACCCTCTTGGGACTTAACTCTGGTGCTAACTGCACTACAGAGAGAACCCTTTGAGCCTCTGCAGTCAGCTGAGTTGAAAATTCTGTCGTTAAAGACAATACTCCTGACTGCGTTGGCCTCCATCAAGAGGGTAGGGGACCTGCAGGCATTTTCGGTTGACGAACCGTGCCTGGAATTCGGGCCCGGTAACTCTCATGTGATCATGAGACCCCGGCCTGGATATGTGCCCAAGGTTCCCACTACTCCCTTCCGGGACCAAGTGGTGAGCCTGCAAGCGCTGCCTTCGGAGGAGGCAGACCCAGCCCTAGCTTTTCTCTGTCCCGTCCGTGCTCTCCGGACTTACGTGGATAGAACGCAAAGCTTCAGGACCTCAGAGCAGCTCTTCGTCTGTTACGGAGGACAGCAGAAGGGAAAGGCTGTCTCCAAGCAGAGGATGGCCCACTGGATAGTGGATGCCATCGTCTTGGCTTATCAGTCCCAAGACGTGCCCTGCCCGCTCGGGTTAAGAGCCCACTCCACTAGGGGTGTTGCCTCTTCCTGGGCGCTAGCTCATGGCGCCTCGCTGACAGATATTGTAGAGCTGCGGGCTGGGCGACACCTAACACGTTCGCTAGATTCTATAGCCTCCGTGTAGAGCCGGTATCTTCCTGTGTGCTCACTTCCCATAGTCAGTAACACCGAAATGCCTGTTCTAGTGTCGGCTTGCTGCGCCATTCCCTCCCCTATGGTAGACGGATGCGTGCGCTTATTTTGCTCCAGTCGAGTTCCCCGGAACGGCGAACCCTGTTGAGTCCTCCGCAACCCGCGGCAGTCGGACGTGGCGGAGCGTTCGACGCCAGGTCTAACACTCGTATGCATTGGTGGAACTTGTGTTAGGCTGGGTTCCATATGTAGTGACCCCCACGGCGGTCCCATATGTGTATTCTTCCACGGTACGGCTCCCTACGGCGAGCCCGTGTCTTTCCCTCAGCAGAGTGTCCTCTGCCGTTCCAGGTTCGTGTTGTTCCCCCTCCACTAATTGGCCGGGGCCACCCCTGGGACTTCCGTATGTTGCGCTGCCCACGGTCAGCCCATACGTGTATTCTCCACATGTTAACTCCCTCTGGGCATGATGTGGCTTCCGCAGCTGCCTTCACAGGCATGCTTCCCAGCGTTATCCAATACAGTCAGCTGAATGGGTCTTGCGGAACAGCAGCTTTGACTCTCCCTGCGTGAACCTACCCGCCCGCATCAGATCGGGGTCCGTGGGGCTCATCGCTGGGCGCTGGAAGTGGTAGTAACTATGGCGTTTTCCATAGGGGATCCCAATTCGTCGGTACGTCCGACGTACGTCGAACGTGACCGACTGAATGGGAACGTCTCGGTTACGTATGGTAACCCTCGTTCCCTGAAGGAGGGAACGGAGACGTACGTCCCGTCGCCACAGTTGCTGTACCATCACTGCAGGTCGAGCCACTACGTGTGGCTCCTCAGTGAAAAACAGCGTGCATTCGCTCTCGCTTCCTGTTTATACCCGCGGCGCGGGGCGGAGCGCGAGATGCAAATCTCGCACGCCAATTGTTCATTGGCCGGTTCTAGATAGCTCGAAGCTGATAGGGGCTCCCAGAAGTGATCCCAATTCGTCGGTACGTCCGACGTACGTCTCCGTTCCCTCCTTCAGGGAACGAGGGTTACCATACGTAACCGAGACGTTCCCTTTTTTGTCCTTATTTAATCCCTCGCCATGGCAACACCGTTTGAGATATCCAATATCCGTTCACATTTTAGCATCTTCAGTATCTTTGTTTCATGTTGACCGAGTTTGGTGGAGATTGAATAAATCGCCTACGAGGAGAACGTAAAAACTCAGACCCAGATTTAACCAAAAATTCACCTTCAAACCAAAATATCTGACTTCCTGTTGGTCGGAGCTAATGACTGTAAATTAG
Source organism: Gobio occitaniae (assembly GCA_033150135.1). Taxonomy (NCBI): domain Eukaryota; kingdom Metazoa; phylum Chordata; class Actinopteri; order Cypriniformes; family Gobionidae; genus Gobio; species Gobio occitaniae. Next base: position 89,640 of record JARQWZ010004778.1, read on the forward strand.
AAAGTTGTCCGGCTCGATGAGGTCAATATATATGCTGAGTTTGGTGATTGTAGATGAAACGAAGCCCTTCACTTTTGTCAAAAGGTGGCGCTAGAGAGCCCCTCATCCCCGCCCGTTTCTGAGGCTTTGCCCATGTGTACTGACTGACATCTCTGATGTGTGTGTTGAGTTTCAAGCAATTTCAAGCAATTTCAAGCATGCTAAGAGCCTCAGAACAGCCAAAAGATTATTAAACTTTGACACGTTGCCATGGCAACAGTATTTGAAATTTCAGGAATCCATTTCATACGTCTCTATCTGTCATGTTTTCACATTATACTGATGAAGTTTGAAATAAATCGGGTGAAATTAAGATGGTGATTCAAAGCATTTTTGAAAGTGACACACTTCCTGCTGCCAGTTGGTGGCGCTATAACTTTGACTCACAAAAGTCATATCCATGTGATCGGCCTCTTACAACGAACACACAGCTGAAGTTTCATCCAAATCAGTCAATGTTTGCACAAGTTAAAACACACTTCCTGTTTCCCTTTTCTCGCCATAAATTCGTTGCTTCGCCACGGCCAGACTTTTCGAGATATCAAAAATCCGCTCGCAATTTAGCATCCTGAATATGTTCACTTCATGCTGACCGAGTTTGGCAATGATCGAAACAATGGCCTCGGAGAAGTATATTAAATTCCAGAGCATGCGTTTTCCGAACAACCCATAATAGCTCACTTCCTGTTGGGCTGACTCATAACTATGAGCACGAAAGTTGTTTGGCCCAATGAGGTCTATATGTGTACCGAGTTTCATACATGTACGTGCAAGTGTGTTTGATACATGGACCAAGTTTCTAAACGCATTCTAGGGGGCGCTGTCGAGCCCCCCTGCCACGCCCAGGTACCCGCTTCTGCCCGGCCCTGATGGCCGCGCATTCCGATGTGTGTGCTAAGTTTCAAGAGTTTTCAAGCATGGTAAGAGCCCCAAAAGTGCCCTAGAAGTCGATAAAATAATAATAATTAAAGCTGCGAGCAGCGATGACGGGCTCAAGCCGGTGGCACCGCCACGCCGGTGGCATCAGCTTAACTGTGCATGGCAGGCAATATGCATTTAAACAAGAGAATATTTTAAAAATCACTCGAATATGCCACATTTACTGCAGCAGCTGGTGCCATTATGACCATAAGCCACACCCATGATGTAATTTAAATATAGATGAATTGTAATGTCATAGGATCACATATAGGACCACATCTATGAGATCAATTACATTTAAATTAATTTCATGTCAGATGATGTCAAAGGTCAAATCATAATGAGTTCAGAATACCATATATTACATGTAGTAATTTACATGATTTATACTTTATTTGTGGGAACACTTGTATATATAATTTGTAGTTAGTTTAAATGTAATTAAACTATTACATTCTATGTAGTTGGTACAAAATAACAAGGACACAGTAGGGAATTGAACCCCATTCCAGTAAACCAGGAGTACCATTACCAACGCCAGTGCTTGAAGTGGAAAAAATAAAGTGCCGGTACTCACCAGAGGGGGCGGGGCTTTGTTAGGGGCGTGGTTATGGGGGGATTGTTTATTCAATAATTCAAGAAGGTCCGTATTTTAAAGCTCTTTCTAACTTGTTCTCAGCCTTAGATCTAACATATAGTTCTTGTAATTGTTTAACTATATCATTTGTTACAATAAGTGTTTATTTACAAAGGAAGACCATTGACGGCACCTCATTAGGCTACCATGCAGGCCAATGTTCACTTTTGTCTTTCTTTTTTCTAATCAAATAGCAACACAGTTAGAAACTATAGCTGGGTCATTCCTGGTATGCGGTAACATTTTGGCTTCATAAATGTTTGAAAAAAAAGTACATGATTTTCATGTTTTTAGCATTCTACCAAAATGGTGACATGTTTAACTAGTCGGAATACATATTGGTCAAGCTCAGGGACTAAAAAAATAATAATTATGGGTAGATTCATTGTTCAGACACGGGCCGTGAAGATGTTCCACCCTTTTAGGGACATATACATAGTTATCACAAAATGTTAATGTTAAACAATAACAAGTTTTTCTTGGATAGTATATGTCCCTTATGCCATCATGGTATTTTTTTAAATTCTTGAAACAATAACAAAACTATTATTGATGAATAGAATGTCTTGATTATTAAGAACAGGTACTTTTTGTACCCATTTTTGCCAACAGGATGGTAAATAATAAAAAAATGTGTTCAAAAACATATATTGTATATGCTGTTAATGATCCTCACCTCCCAAAATAAAACATAAGTATGCAAAACATTTAACGTTGCAGTCAAATTATTATTTAAAAATGACTCGCCTAACAGGGTGGAAGACCATAACAGTGGAGGAGTTTTCCCTCACTGTCCTGCATGATTTGCCATCAGTAATGTGTGGCACTGCACCTATAACATGGTTTTATAATATTTATATATGCATATATGTGTTTATAGAATTTGCAATATACACTAAATACGATTTATTCTATTAGAATGTCCACCCTGTTAGGTTTATAGAACACTAACAGGGCGGAATCAACAGGGTGGAAAATTTTAAGATAAGTTAGCCGTAGCTCTTTCACTTAAACTTAGCTCTATCAGACCATTCTTTCCTCTGAAGTGAAAACTTTACGGCCTCCTCCAGTGGCTTGAGCTTTCTCATTTCAGCCATTATCTGATGTGTCTGCTGTCATAGAGAAAAACACCAATAATTATGAGCATTGCATTTAATTTGACATTCTTCAGCAAGATTGTTTTCATAATAAACATTAATACTTACAGTTCTATTGGTACAGAGTATATTTTATTACATTCAGGAGGAATAAAAGCATATCTTGATCGCTTTGTTTCTTAATAATAATATAATAATAATAATAACTTTAAACCAAGCTAACGTTAAACTGCAGTAATATTTAACAGTAGCATGTCATACTGTATCCCCTTCACAGACTGTAGTCATGACAATGCATTGTTACGATGGCTAGACTGATTTATGTGCTCAAAATAAGTTATTTACAATTATATTGGAATCTAAAACAAATTAAATCTTACAAGCATCTCTGATTCTCTCCTGACAGTCTGGGATCAGAATGACTATGCTAGCGCCGTTAGCATCAGGCGCTAGCTGCTTTCTTACTGCAAAACGAGCAGAAAAGAGCTTATAAAACACGCACAAACAAGCCAAACTTAGCCACAAGCGATTAAACTGCAGATTAACTTACCTTTCTTTTAATAGTTGCTGCAAACAGGTCCAAATCACAGATATTTTCTCAGGTGCTGTTTCTATCCTGAATAAACGCACTTGTACACAGTTGTCTGACAAAATCTGACATTACGATAAACGGGAGCGAATATTCATGAGGGGCGCAGTACCACACACACACACACACACACACACGTTCACATTTTAGCATCTTCCGTATCTTTGTTTCATGTTGACCGAGTTTGGTGGAGATTGAATAAATCGCCTACGAGGAGAACGTAAAAACTCAGACCCTGAATTACACAAAAATTCACCTTCAAACCAAAATATCTGACTTCCTGTTGGTCGGAGCTAATGACTGTAAATTAGAAAGTTGTCCGGCTCGAAGAGAACAATATATGTATGGGGACACATGAAATGTCTACAAATGTATGTCCTCAGAAACACACACACACACACACACACACACACACAGAGAGAGAGAGAGAGAGAGAGAGAGAGAGAGAGAGAGAGAGAGAAACAAGGTTTTTTTATCCTGCTTCAAAACTAACACAATGCTGCCATCTTGTGTTCATTGAGGGAAGGGCAGCACACACATGCAGGCACATTAGACTATTCAAAGAAATATTTATAAAAAATATATATATTCTTCTGAAAAATATTATAGTAATTTTAAATTAATCTAAATTCAATTACCAAACATACAATCTTAATTTAATTGAAATCAAAATATGATTTTACAAGATATTAGACAATTTCTGTTCCCCTTTTTTGTCCTTATTTAATCCCTCGCCATGGCAACACCGTTTGAGATATCCAATATTCGTTCGCATTTTAGCATCTTCCATATCTTTGTTTCATGTTGACCGAGTTTGGTGGAGATTGAATAAATCGCCTACGAGGAGAACGTAAAAACTCAGACCCTGAATTATATAAATTTTCACCTTCAAACCAAAATATCTGACTTCCTGTTGGTCGGAGCTAATGACTGTAAATTAGAAAGTTGTCCGGCTCGAAGAGAACAATATATGTACCGAGTTTGGTGACTGAAGATAAAACTAACCCCCCCACTTTTGTCAAAAGGTGGCGCTAGAGAGCCCCTCATCCCCGCCGTTTCTGAGGCTTTGCCCATGTGTACTGACTGACATCTCTGATGTGTGTGTTGAGTTTCAAGCAGTTTCAAGCAATTTCAAGCATGCTAAGAGCCTCAAAACAGCCAAAAGATTATTAAACTTTGACACGTTGCCATGGCAACAGTATTTGAAATTTTAGGAATCCATTTCATACGTCTCTATCTGTCATGTTTTCACATTGTACTGATGAAGTTTTGAAGTAAATCAGGTGAAAATAAGATGGTGATTCAAAGCATTTTGAAAGTGACACACTTCCTGCTGCCAGTTGGTGGCGCTATAACTTTGACTCACAAAAGTCATATCCATGTGATCGGCCTCTTACAACAAACACACAGCTGAAGTTTCATCCAAATCAGTCAATATTTGCACAAGTTAAAACACACTTCCTGTTTCCTTTTCTCGCCATAAATTCGTTGCTTCGCCAGAGCCAAACCATTTGACATATAAAAAATCTGCTCGCAATTTAGCATCCTGGATATGTTCACTTCATGCTGACCCGAGTTTGGCAATGATCGAAACAATGGCCTCGGAGGAGTATATTAAATTCCAGAGCATGGGTTTTCCGAACAACCCATAATAGCTCACTTCCTGTTGGGCTGACGCATAACTATGAGCACGAAAGTTGTTCGGCCCGATAAGGTCTATATGTGTACCGAGTTTCATACATGTACGTGCAAGTGTGTTTGATACATGGACCAAGTTTCTAAACGCGTTCTAGGGGGCGCTGTCGAGTCCCCCTGCCACGCCCAGGTACCAGCTTCAGCCCGGCTCTGATGGCCGCGCATTCCGACGTGTGTGCAAAGTTTCAAGAGTTTTCGAGCATGTTAAGTGCCCCTAAAGTACCCGAGAAGTCGAAAAAAAAAGAAAAAAAAAAAAAAAAGAAAAAGAAAAAAGAATTAAAGCTGCGAGCAGCGATGACGGGCCCAAGCCGGTGGCACCGCCACGCCGGTGGCATCAGCATAACTGTGCACGGCAGGCACATATGCATTTAAACAGGATAATTTTTTTAAATCGCTCGAATATGTCACATTTACCGCAGCAGCTGGTGCCACTATCACCACAAGCCACACCCATGATGTCATTTAAATGTAGATGATTTTTAATGTCATGGGATGAAATAGATATCTTTCAAATATGTGAAAAGTTATCTTTTCCTGCTCAAAATGTTATAAGTCCAGAAGGCCAGTATTTAATTCAAGGTATTTGTATAGTTCTTTTTTTACTTATTCACAAGTGATAGTTATTTGTGATAGTCTATGATATGAAAGGGGTAAATTATCATCATCAAGAGAGAAAGGCACACACACAAACTCACAGGGTGAGAGAGAGACCCCACACACACACACACACACCCAGGGTGAGCCTGAGAGTGAGGGGGGAGGGGAAGGACTGAGAGAGAGGCACTCTGCACATTGAACAAGATTCACAAGATTTTAACAACAAAAAGAAATAAAATCTAAATGGTGGGAGAAAGTTTTTTTTACTTCAATCTCTGAAAACATTATTTTGAATATATTTGAAATCACAGATGTTGGGTGATGAGAATTGTAACTCAAATATAATTTAGAAATCTAGTCCTGTCTGAATAGTGATATGTCAGTGAGATCAGCTCGGGCGCGCACACCGTCTATGGGTGATGTCACGTATTTTGCGAAATGCGCAGTTAGGTGATGTGTCGCCCTCCACACGTTGCGAAACAGACTCCGAAATGGGGAAATGTAAATTTGCGGACTCCTGGTTGGAGTAGGATGAGTTTAAACAATGACCGCAGGGTTTTTTCCATGGTTTTTTCCTGCATAGCGGCCGCCTCCGTCACATTTCGTGCCACCTCCGTCTGTCGACAAAACTCAAGACAGGCAGTCACTTGCTCAGATTAGGCATGTCGTGGTAATTAAATAATCATCAGAAATATATATTGTCACATGATCTTTCAGCAATCATTATTAGTATTTTATGATTTGCTAGTACAAAGTCATCTAAAGCCATTCCATAGCTGAATGTCTTTCCTCCGCTGTAGCTGTCCATCATTCTCCGTTCAGCATTCAAACTGCGCATCGTGTTTGGTTACAGCCAGTCAGCTGCTCGGTAAAGCTCACTCCAAGATGATATATTCCCGTTATAATACTTGATATGCAGATAAAATAATTTATCTTCCTGGAGTTTATCTAGCGGTTTCTGAACGATGTTGTGCTCCCTACCCGGGTGACAACACAAGGCATCACACGCACAATAACCGGAATTTAAAACTGTGAAGAAACCGACCGATATACATAGTAGACTAGGATTTGTGCGCTCAACGCTCATCGTCTCTTTATGCCGTGAACTTTTTAATGTGCACTCGCGGTGCACTGCGCCCTCTGACTCCATGTTGCTTTAAGCGCATCATTCTGCACCCGGGATGCGGCATAAGCGCATTGTGCCACGCTTTCATATATTTTCATAGTTTTGTGCACTTAAAGATGATTAAAAAAAATCTTGTTCCTCACGTATCTATCATATATTTGTTGCCCCTTTACAGAGCTGCACATTACGTTTACAATAAACTATAAATCTTGAAATGTTATATTATTTGTGTAGGCCCATATAATTATTTACATTCATATATAAATTAAATATAAATTGTTTTTTTTATAAATGTATTTAATAAGAACACAAAGTAATTTGTACCTTTTCATTAACATTTTTAGATTTTATAAAATTAGTCCAGAGATGTTTTTTTCAAGAATTACTTTTTGTAATTGCAAATTTTTTTAACTATCCACTCACCTAATTTAATATATATTTTTGTTATAGCTTATGATTATATATTTTTATTTTATTGCTCAACAGTAGTTCTCATCGCCGATGAGGTCTTTAAATATTTTGAGAAGGTCTTAAAAAAGTCTTAAAAAGGTATTAAAATTTACTTCAGGATTCTGCATATACCCTGCATATGCCATACGTGATCTTGGCAAACACAGCACATGACATTTTTATTTAAAATTAGAAAGTTTTAAATTAGTTAAATTAGATTAGTTAAATTAGAAAGTTGTCCGGCTCGAAGAGAACAATATATGTACGGAGACACATGAAATGTCTACAAATAATCAAACAATGACGCGCTGCGCCGCGTTCCGAACGTTGTTTAAGCGACATATACCGGTATTGCGGTATCATCAAAATTCATATCATAAAAAAAATAAATACCGGTATTCGGTATGAACCGGTATACCGCCCAGCACTAACACACACACACACACACACACACACACACAGCATACCGCAGCATAGCCATACAGTTTAAGTTCACCCACACTTTATATTAATAAAAAGGTTTACAGTGCAAATACTGTTGTTGCATATTACTGTGCATAAAATTTGAAAACATTTGCAAAAAACACCACTGTATCATTAATTTTTTTTTTAAACCTTAAAGTAACCATTTTTTAAACATCTATAAACATTACATTTACATAGATAGACGGACCAGATATTCCTAACACTTTGGGAATACTTAAGGGTTACTAGTTGTTTTGTAAACTGTCTATAAACATTATCTGGATGGTTATTGTAAAGTTGCAACCGATGACTATAATACCTTGTTAAATAGTTTAACCCCTTACCAGTCACCCCCACTTTGGCAAAGGGAGTGCAAAATGACATACCCAAAATAAAATTGTTGCTGCTAATGAGTCCTTCTGACTACACACAAATCAAAGGTATTATTTGAAAGCTGACACTTGACAGTTTACCATGAAAGACTCAAAATTACTCTAGAAATTACTAGTAGAGAGATAAATAAGCTCAAACACAATGGACAATTGAAAAAAAAAATTATAACGGTTTATGAACAAGAAAAAATACATAAGGCAGAAATATATATGGATCTGGAAACACAAGTAAACTAAAGCCACATGTCTTTTAAATGTACGTTTCAAATTTGAAGTTGATACAAGCCAAAATGACTTTTTTACAAGCATTTAGTTCTGAGTATGTCTAGGCACCTTTCCAAAAAGGCCACTTGGAGACTCCAAAGGGACACTTGGTAACCACCTTTTACCATGAGGTATAACCAGTTAGTTTGATCCTTTCAATCTATTTTCTCATACAACATGACAAAGCTCAATTTATATACTTTCTCTGGTATATTTTTCACC